>CM042535.1:16683898-16726398 GCA_023630585.1 Cranoglanis bouderius | reverse complement strand
CTTATTTTCAATGCATAACACAGAGAACAGCATGAATTGACTGAATATCAGGAGTTAAAAGGTGACACATTTTAATAATGTGAGATAGGACTGTCCATGTTACAATCTGAAGAAAATATATGGTCTAATAAGTCTGAATATTGAAATATGATTTGTGCCTCCATTTAAAACTATGCATTCTTGTTTTTTTTGTGTGTGTTATAAATTACTGAATAACAGTCCTGCTGTTAGTGGACATTTGGGACATAGTGTTTTGAACTCAGTAATCTGTCTCAAAACCTGTATATGTGTGTGTGTGTGTGTGTGTGTGTGTGTGTGTGTGTGTGTGTGTGTGTGTGTGTGTGTGTGTGTTGGTGACATCAAAATAAACTGGACCATTTACACTAGAAGAATGCTATAAAACCGAGAGACACTGTGGCGGCACATAATTCTGTATGAAGTCATTATTAAAGGAAGTGAAGTCGTTTCCTGCTGGTGATGAGACACAGATGAGCCAATCACAGGCAGGTATATAGTTATAAGCATCTGATAAACATCATGCCAGTGGAGGAAAACTCTGGGCAAATCCACCCTTCAACTGTGAACTAAAATGAAAAATGTTACTTTATCTGAACGTTTCAGGTACATGTATAATGCTTTTTAATAAAATCTGTAATATTGTAATATATGTAATATTTTTTGCAGAATGTGTCCAATACCTGTGAAGAAAAAAAAGACACACTAAGATACAATGATGTATTCATAATGGTTAAATAATGTGCAAACTATAGAAACCAATTTCTCACCCGTAAGCCTTCAGGGCTGAGAACCTGTCATTCAGATACAGCATAGGAATTGAAAACAAAATACTTTATCTGTGAAGAGATACCTATCCTAGCTGTCAGAATACCTCAAAAAGGCATTTCCTTTGAGCAGTTAGCATTTGCCATGTGATTTGAGTTACCATGTTGACTTCCAGTCTACAAATATTTTTTTGTTTTTGTTCTTTGATATCATAAGAAAATTAGGCATTTTAATGGGGAATTGGAAACATGTGGATAATAATGAAGTACAGAGTATCGAGCAGGGATGGCTCAGTGTGGTGAAATGGAGTCACTCATAAGGCAACTAAACAAGAGAAACAC
Organism: Cranoglanis bouderius; assembly: GCA_023630585.1. Lineage (NCBI taxonomy): Eukaryota > Metazoa > Chordata > Actinopteri > Siluriformes > Cranoglanididae > Cranoglanis > Cranoglanis bouderius. The sequence continues at coordinate 16,725,274 of CM042535.1, read as the reverse complement.
TATAATATGTGGTACAGCTCCAGGCCTTACATAGCTCTATTATAATATAGTGACATTAAGCTAATGAGAGCAGTGAGTGCATGCATGTATGTACCACCTTATTTAAAAAAAAAACAAAACAAAAACTATTCCTGTACTTCTGTAACTTCATAAATGACTCACAGAGGTAAAAACATGAATTAATAACTATATTATGTCATATAATGATGTGATATAATGATAGAATGTGAGCAGCAGTACTGCATTTTTATGAGGTGAGATGCCGGGCTCGGGTAGTGTACATTTGTGCAAGCAAATCCGTTATGTGTGTTAAGCGAAAAACATTTATATCTGTTACAGACATAGAGAAAAGCTGTTTACAAAATTGAGGATCTCAAAACCCTCAACCAAACAGCTCCCCCTCTCCTTGAGGGTCACGCTGGGAGAAAAATCGAGGCCAAGCCAAAAGAAAATGTTGTCTCGGCTCGGCAGGAGTGCCTATAAACTCTTCAGATCAGTATCAACACAGATGTCATTAGTTTGCTCAAAAATAATACAGAAAATATCCCTAAAAGCACACCATGCACTTGAGCTGGTGATTTGCAGAGGAGAGGCTTTGCTCCAAACTGGAGATTTTGCTTCAAGCACCAATGATATGACAGGACACAGGACCATGAATACGTTTTAGGGAAGATTAAAGGCCTACCTCCTTTCTGTTCTGCTGGGGACAGTGGTGAACATGTTCCTTTTCATCCGAAGACCGGTGCTTGATTCTGCACATTATGTCCTGTTTGGGATTAAAGGTGAATGAAGAAGCAGCCATTAAAGAAGATGAAACAGAATATAAAAACAGCAGGATCCTGGGTAATTATTTCCTAAATGCACGGCATGCTGATGCAGTGCTCAACAATGCTGCTCACTTGTCTGTGTACAGCATAGAGGGGCCAGGAGCATAACAGGAATGACACATACTCACACACACTACAAAATACACATGTACGTAAACAGCTAATGGGCACTTGTGTCTACATATACACACACACAGAGAGAGAGAGAGAGAGAGAGAGACAGAGAGACAGAGGCAGAATTATGTTAAAATCAGAAAATTTACAGTTCTACACATTCAACACATGTACTAACTCTCTTTAAATGTTAACTTGCTTTGAATAAGAGGCTTTGAATAAAAGGATTAAGGAGGACTGGAAGTTATTGTTAAGGCTTCAGTTCCCTCCTGGTTCTCTGCAGTGTACTGTCAGACAGACTATATGCTACAGTAAGGTATTAATTAACAGTCCTGTAGAAGCAGGTCTCAGACCTACACAGTGCTGCTCAGGGCTGTTGTGGGTTAAGACCACAGGCGTACGTGAGCCGTGAAAGGCTCTGGAAGCAGGAATGGGTGGGAAATAGGGGAGGGAGCCAGTTATAAAATTTGCAATAAAGAAATTGAGCCTATTATTGTTGATGCAGCTCTGCAGAAATTAGCGGAACACATTCTTTTTGTTCCTGTCAACTTAACCTCCCCCTTCGTAAAAAAAAAAAAAAAAAAAAAGCGCCCTCCTCCAGCCCCTGAAACAGCCCTCTCCCTCCCTTCTTCCCCTCCTCCATCCTCCCCTTCTCCCGTCAGCCCTTCCCTGCACTTCACAATCCCTTGCTCCTTTTGAAATGAAGAGGAAAGGAAGGCTGCTGCTGCCTCAATTACACAAAGGCTCAGTGATCCCCGGCTGGCTGCATTCAGTCTCCCCTCAGCCCTCTCTGCAGGAATTCTAAAAGACTTTTAGCCACGTGGGCCGAACATGGGCCACCCTCTCTCTCTCTCTCTCTCTCTCGTCCTCACTCCTTCTGTCCCTCTCCCTTCCTCACTGCAAACTAGCTCCCTCTCGGTCTTTTCTATTGCTCCCTCTCTCTCTCCCTCTCCCTCTCAGAGAAATTAATCATGTGTGAAATGGAAACAGCAAACTGGCGGTGACACAGGCTGAACCCGTGCCAGGTTGCGCTCATCAGCTAGCCGACACAGAGCAGCACCGCTCCGCTAGGCAGGTGTTAATAAAAGACACACATCCTCACACACGCATACATTGATGAACAAACACACAAACCCACTCACGTGCAACCAGGAAGTTGGGAATTCTGAAGGGATTGAAGATGTTTTATTGTTTGCAATGGACTGAGCCTTCACCTCTCAGTGGACAGCAGCTCTGAAACAGGCATTTTTTTTTGTGGTTTTCTTTATTTTATTTCTCCCTCCATGTTATCTCTAATAGACTGGCGTGACCAACACAAACACCCTCTAATTTGACTTTGAATACAGAAGCTTTGTATGGTGCTGTAATTGGACGTATTATAATAAATAGCTGTGAATGCATTATCAGCACATTCAGGTCAGTAATTAACGAATCTGTTCACGCCTCATCGCACACAATCAGCTCTGACACCGGGCACGTCACACTTTTCAATCAACTTAACAGAGGCTTTGGCTGATGTGAAACTGTATACACACATAGAGCATGCACTAATACATTAATTATAGACATGCACATCTGTCCAGTAGGAAAAGTTGCTGAAATACGGCAAAAATAAGTCGCATACACTGAGATCATCATTTATGAACACTCGCAAGATTAGTAACTATTGATGCAGCCTCTTAACATTATAGAAAGCTGTGCAAAGTCTATAGAAGAAGTAATGCACAGAGTTTGAAGATTATATAGAGGAAACAGTATGAAAGATGTTCTCTGTTGCAGGGTTTTTAATTTCTTCCTAGATGCCAGTCAGCTGAATGTACTAAATCTCTCTTTCACTCTTTAAGAAATTAATCACTCCTACTCCCCCTTTCCTCCTGAACTGCCTTTGATAGGCTCTTTTCTTCAGCATCTAAAAGAGGCCCTTCCATAGATTTCTATTGGCACCAAGCACATACAACATTCGGCAAGAAGTAATGTAGATCATTTTTATTCATTGCCTCAAATTGTCTGCAATTATGTGCGTCAGTGGCCACCTGCTTGTCCTGAATGGTGTCGGGTCTGGCGGAGTTTGTGTGTGTGTGTGTGTGTGTGTGTGTGTGTGTGTGTGTGTGTGTGTGTGTGTGTGTGTGTGTGTGTGTGTGCGTGCATGTGTCTGAGTGCTTATGTGTGTGCGTGTGTGTGAGGAAGATTACACTAACAGGGGCCATGCAGGGCCCCCAGTCGCAGGTGAAATGGCCTTCTTGTTAGGATAATGAGCGGTCAGGGTTTGCGTGTGCCCAGCCTCAAATGGGGTGGCTGAAAAGCAGGATTAGCCCTCCCAGCCCCCACTCGCACACGCTCTTCGCTACCGTCTACAACGGGGTCACAGCAGACGCTGCCCTCGACATGGCCAACACACGACCTAACACAGGCTGGGGTTTTTATCTGTGCATTTAAAGATGTGAGAGCCAAAGCGGCTGAACACAAACAGACTAAGATGCAGACACACACCTGGAGAAGCTTGTACTGCTTCATTACACACACAACGTCTGTGCTACTGTGACAGTGACACATATAGTACAGTTGAGTATAATAAAACCAGCATGCTGTAGAGTGAGAGAAAGGAAGGAAGGAAGGAAAGAAGGAAGGAAGGAAGGAAAAGAAAGAAGGGAGGAAGGTAGAAATGAAAGAAAGAAAGAAAGAAAGACAAAAGGCACATGAGCTGATCTCTGCTAAAGAATATTCTAAACATTTACTGTATTAATATCTACTGTGGGATTGTGGGTCAGCCATTGAACAGCCCTTTCCCACAATGCCGTGCTGTGTGCTGTGTGGGAGCTGCACTGAGCGTATGTAGTGCTATGATTTGAGTATTACTTCAGATGAAAAGCTGCTGGTGGAAACACTTTCATTAGTGTAGCGTGGTGACCTGGGTTCAGCTTCTGATTAAGTATCTCTCTATTAATGAATTCTGCAGCAGGAAACCCCCTGACCCTCTGGTACTTTCACTCGCTACAGAAACAGAGAGAAATGGGCCAGGGGGAGGAGGAGTGCAGGGGAAGACAAGGAGATGAGGAGAGAAGGAAATATGTACATTTGTCAGATTACAACAGTGCAGGTTAGCAAAATGTTTTCAGAATGTTTTCAAAAATGTTCAATCTGTCATGTTTTCTGTGTGTTCTGACAATGTTTTTATGAAACATTTCTTAACATTTTTTCAGTGTTGCTGCAACATTTTAGTTGTAGGAACTTTAACACTAATGCTTCCTGAATGTAATTTTTAGTCTATCTGGGAAGGTTGTGTTAGCAGTGTTCTAATAACTTTGTGAAGCAAATCTTACAGCAGACCATTTTACCGCATTGTTGGAATGTTACAGTCTAACTTTCTTACAAAAAAAAAATAATCCAGAACTAGGTTGAGGTAAAAGGGTGTAAACCCGCATGTCAAAACCACTAAACCACCATAAGTCAACTCATTTTGTGTTTTGATCCATTATTAATTTCCATCACAATTTGTACTGTCTACTTCATCTGAACTATTTATAGCATCAATCCTGCTTGCTAACTAGTTGTTCTGCTTATTAGTTAACAATCCAATCAAATAGTTTGCTAACTAAGCATGTAGAATAAAGCTTTTACAAACACAAATAAATATATATATATATATATATATATATATATATATATATATATATATATATATATATATATATATATATATATATATATATATATATATATTACATAAATATGCAAGCCTATATCAGCTGTTATGTGTTTTTGAGGCTTCATCTACATAGAGTTCAGTTTGGAAGTAAAAATTCAAATGTTATATTTTTGAACTCTCTTTGCTGTATCTTTGCTTCTCATATTTATATTTCTGTCTTTTAGTGTAGTGCATCACATCTACAGTTCCTTTCGCACAAGTTCTGCTCCTTAAGTCTAGACTGATGTTGACTCAATCCCTCCAGGCTACATGGGATCATCTAACGAACTTCACCTAAGTTTATTAAATATTTTAATGGCTCTTCCAAGGCTGGCAAAGGAAAATCGAGGAGGCTAAACTGGGCCAATTAATTGGGAAGTTGATTGTGTCCTATGCTTTATAAATGTTCTGCTCTGAAAATAACAGTACACAGGGATCAGCAGCCCAGATGACGTTCAAGTCCAACCTGCAGAATCCTTTTCTACCTTGTATACTAAAATTCCTCAACAGCATAAATATAATAAATTATAATTATCAGCACTGATAGTCTCTGCTTTGAAATAGGTCCATGATCCAAACTATTTTCCCCCTGCAGATTTGAAGGGTTCATTGGCATAAAGTGTTTTGGTAAACTGGGATGTTTGGATGTGTCGCATGGATGCTTTATAGTATACAGTTATAGAAGTGGAATGATAATTACACTATCTGGTGTCACCCAGATGAGGATGGGTTCCCTTTTGAATCTTGTCACCTCAGGAGGTTTCTCCTTGCCACCGTCCCCTCTGATAAATTTAAATTTATCATTAGGGATACATTTAAATAAAAATTTCTATCCAGATTTCTGTGAAGCTGCTCTGTGACAATCTCCATTGTTAAAAGTGCTATACAAACAAAATGGAATTGAACAAAATTGATACAGATAAGATTAATCATAAGGACAATGTATTGTTAATTCATACACATCCTGTAATGTAAAACACAAAATCACTTAATTCACCTCTATCTGAATTTTGTGCAATAGATTAACTGAGTAAATGGTAAAGTATCCTAATCAGGGGAGTGATTAGATAATGGAGCTCTTAAACACTTAAGATCTAATTCTCTAGAGCTGTGAGCAAAAGCTACATGTGTTTGCATGTGCAAATAGCAAACAGCAAAGAAACAGAGTCACCTATGTTACTGATTTTGTGAGAGTCAAAGACCCCAGAGTCTGGGGTAGAGACTAATGAGTAATGATGGGAATTCTGGTTCCTTTCAGTGAGTCAGATCATTTGACTCATCTCAGAAATAAGAGCTGACTCTTTCAGCTCCCAAATGGCTCAAATGCATTTTTTTCTTAAACCAGAAAATTGTTTGTAATATTTTGATCAGTGATCAAAATGAGAGAAGAAATATATATGTGAGTTGGGCCAGCTCAAAGAGCCAATGTGTTCGCAAATGCTGCATCATTACTAATGAGTTAGTAGATAGGCAAAATTTTGCTGTTGTCCTGAAGCGAACTAACTGTTTTGACCTGCATTGAATATATACATAAAACACATCAGTTATTGAACCAACCTATCTGATAACTTGCTAGTTTTAATCAAAGTTAACTAAGATTAATTAAAGTATGATTATTTATAATATTAAGAGAAACATTAGAGTAAAATTCAACAAATGTCAACTAGCAAATTTGCTACTGAAGAGGAACCATCTCTATTTCCACTAAAATGCAGTAAGCTATTTATCTGACCCCTGCATCAAAAAACACACTCTCACTTTTGTGAAATGTACAGAATCCATTTCATTCATATCCACAGTGGCAAACATTTCAGCTTTTACTCTCGCTTTGCAGTAAATCTAACACGTTATATTTCACTTACTACAGATGTTCGGATGTGCATTAACATTTCAGAGTTATGAATTGAGCCAGTATGTATGGCGTGCGCTTTTTCCTGCATCATATCTGTTCCTTACTTTCCTTCTGGCGGTTTAACTGTGACTTCAGGAGAACTTGCTACATACTATATATATCAATCATTCATCACAGCAGCCATGGTAATGTTGGCAAACAAGTTTCAGCAATGTTTCATAGAGAAACTCTTGATGATTCATGCTGTGTCTATTTAACTAAAGATGACAGACAATCAGTTGTTGATCCTGAGCTATGTACAAAAATATAGCACAGGGGCCTTTGAAGTGCGAAAAAAAAAAAAATTACATATCGAAATGTGTTGGACATTGGATTTCCAAGGCAATTTGTTTAAATGAATAATTCAGGATTTCAATCCCCCCCAAAAAACGAATCTTTATGTTCTTCACATGCATGCCAACACACACATACTCATGTACACTGACATATAATGATGCTACTATAAAACATTAAAAGAAAATTTCATTTGGGATTAAAGTGCTCATTCATGAAACCACACGTAGCACCCAAGCATGGAATAAATCTGTTCATTTCCCATCTACTTCCAAATTTTTTCTCAGATTAAAAAAATGTAACTGCTCCTCACTCATGATCTCATGAAACAGAAGACCTTTAACATCAATAATAAAACACATGCAGCATACAAAACACATACAACCTACAGCATTGAATTTCATGTCAAAGTGCCCTGTTCCTCATTTATGTCTGAGGCTGAACTCTCTGTAAGGAGCTGTCATCAGGCTCTTGGTTGTCCTGCTGAAATGACGTTATCCAATTATTCAGTGCCTAATCAGCCTGTTTTGGTTGCTCTCGTCTCTCTGAGGTACTCCACAGTATAAACAGTTCACTTACTGCACACAGAAAGGGGCTAATCAAGGGAATTATTGTTTTGCTGCTCCAATTTGCCAGCTACGAGTTCGGCACTGATTGGGATGAAAATGTGCTATTGTGTGCCCTGCTCATGCTTGAAGTTCAAGTGAAAATAATGCTATGTGAATCACTCCTGGATGATAAGAGACGTATGAATTAAAAAGAATAACACAGAATTCAAGTTGCACTGTATTAATGTTTTTTTTTTTTTTTAAACTAATAATTCAAGGTAAAGCTGAAGACTAATGGGGCATGTGCATTGCAAAATGCAGCAGGACAAAAATAAGGCAAAGGGAAGAACAACTGAACTACAACTAGAAGAAACATTTTCAAGATTTCAGCATGGACACAAACAGAAAATAAACTTCTGAGAACACATCTGTGACACAAACATTCTTGCTCATCCAACTATAAGCAGGGACATTGGGAAATATGCCTTGAGCATGGGATCCGATATAAAACCAGGCCTCCAGGATCTCTCCTCTGCAAGTGTGAGAAGAGATATACTGGTGGATTAACTAGAGATAGTAAGTTATGCATTTTATTACCTGGACCGAAATATTTTGGCCCATTTTCGGACGCTGATTTTAATTTTATTTCTACTAGTTTAGAGACAACTTTTCTCTCTCTTCTGGAAAGTACACTAGAGTTGATCAGCTTGTTCCTTCTACTTTTCCAAATGTAGACTTCCTCAGTGCATCAGAGCCAGTCACTCCCATGCACAGAAATCCATGAAAAGATGGGACTGAAACCCAACGACGCATTGGAAAAGCACCAGACTGAAGGACAAGTGCTCTGGGCATAGTCAGTCTAGGAAAGACACTTACTCCAGTCACCTTATCTGTGTCCTCAGTTATAACTATAGACACCAAGCAATTTCCTGGCTCAGTCTGATTTTGTCCAGACTCACAAGACATCCATTTATTCCATGAATGTCTTCCAGATCCCAAAAAATCAACATTAGAATAATAAAGAGTGAAAATGTTTACTCTTAGAAAATAGATTCCTATTACCTGAAGCTTTTAAAAAAATTTTTTTAGAGGATTTGTCCTTCCCCAAACCAAGGAAATTATTTAGGGTGCTGGTACTTTTGGAACTAGGTGGAACTTTTTCTAGCACCTCTGACATCTGGGACACAAACATGAGAGAGAGAGAGAGAGAGAGAGAGAGAGAGAGAGAGAGAGAGAGAGAGAGAGAGAGAGAGAGAGTGTTTGCTAAAACATGACTAATATTATGCTTGGACACTGGGAGCTCTATACAAAGTGCAATAAGAGATGGCTGTTGAAAGATTTCTGGTATGATAAGTTTCCTGGGTACACACTGTGCATGAATGATATTTCCTGCAGTCAGTTTTGGCCAAAGGCTACCGGTACTGTTACACAAGAAATAACCATGGGTGGTGTGAACCCAGGTGATAAGTCTGCAAAGGTTTTTCATTTGGGCCTGCCCATTGGTCTGATGCTGCATCATTTTCTACAGGAGAACTGGAATTATCCGGGAGAATTCGGGGACAGCTGAGCGTTATCTGGAAAGTCTGTGAAAAGCCGTCAGCCTTGGGATGTTTTCACACTTGCACCTTTTTCTGGACGCTAGGCCATTTTGCACCATTTGGGTGTGTTTGGTCAAGTGTGAAAGTTGTTTTTGAACATGGATGCATTCCTGGGAACTGAGCTTGAAAACTGTGGTCTAGGGTTTGCTTCAAGTGCTCAGGTGTGGAACAGACCATGTCTGAAAGTGATCTGCTTATAGGGCCAAGAAGCAAATGCCATGATTGGTTGAACTTAACATGGTGGGGAAATGCATGCCGTCTTAATATTTGGAGTAAAGATGCTATTTAAACAAAATGCAACTTAAATCTTTGAAAAACTAAATAATATATGAATTAGATAAACATTAATTAGAACAATAACGGGGTGTACCTTTTGCAAATATTTCTCATTTGCAATCAGAAACCTTTATAGGGAAAAATAAATAACATTTAAATTAAACTAGTTGTATAAGTGTGCACAGCCCTACACTAATACCTTCTTGAAGCACCTTTTGATTTATTACACCACTCTTTTTGGGTAAGAGTCTATCTGCGTAGCACATCTTGACTTGGCAATATTTTCCTCATAAATTGTGAGGGCATCTCCTGTGCACAACACACTTCAGGTCACCCCACAGATCTTTACTTGGATTCAGGTCTGGACTCTGGCTAGGTCATTCAAAAACATTGCTCTTTGTGCCAGTGCTTTTTTGCACCGAATATACCTTTTGGAATTATGGAATTATTATACCTTTAGGAATCAGTCTAATCAGATTGTAATACATTTTTCCACTTGGTGTTAGGTTTTCTCTCTCTCTCTCTCTCGCTACGCTGCAAAAAGAAGCGTAGCCTACTTCCGCATTCCACGGAGCGCGTTCCGCCTCCTGTCAGAGGGACTCTCGTTTTGTTTACCTCTGCCATGTGCTTTTTGTTATTGTGTTCACGTCATGTCTCTCTCCCCGCCTCCTTGTTTTCTCATTGGTTCTAGTTCATTTGATGTAATGATGATTTCCAGGAGTCTTTGATTTCGTGTTTGATTTCCGTGTGTTTAAATACCCTGCGCTGTTTCCGCTTCCTCGCGGTGTATTAGCTTAGTTTAGTTTTGATTCCGTAGCGTTTTGATCCGTAGTCTTTTGTTCCTATGTCTGTAGTTCCTAGTTTGGCTCTGTAATAGTTTTGAATAGTGTAAGTTTGAAGTTCTTGTTCCGATGTCCGTAGCTCCTTGTTTGTGGTTCCCAGACCACTTCCTAGTTCCTCTCGATTTCTCTGTATTTTTGGATTACTGCTCTTTTTGTTTGCAAATAAACTTTGCTGCATTATCCGACGTCTCCCCAGCGCATGCATCCTGACTACTCTCCTCTGACTCTTCAGCCTGCACCGGCAATATGTAACACTTGGGTTGAGTGATTTAGTTGGGCTTGGATGTTTTTTGTGAGAAAGAGTACCCGTCTAGCCACCCTACCCCATAGCTCAGACGTGTAAAGAATACGAGAGATTGTCACATGCAGAGAGTAATCAGTACTTGTCAGATATTCCTGCAGCTCCTTTAACATTGCCGTTGGTCTCTTGGTAAGTTTTTGTCCTTTTGTAAATTTTGGTGGGACGTCCTGTTCTTGGTGATGCCACTGTGGTGCTCCATTTTTTTCTACTTGTTGATAATGACCTTCATGGTACATCTAATGTTTTGGAAAAATTTTTGTACCCCTTTCCTGATCGATACCTATCGACAGTGAGACCCTGTACAGGCTTTGTCAGCTCTTTGCAGACCATGGCTTCAGCAGTCAGATTAAATCAAGAAGATGTAAAGAAAATCCTACAGAAACAGCTGGTCTTTATTTGGGGTTAATCAGAATAATTTCACTGACAACAGCTGTATAATAATTACTTTTGAACGTGAGATTGAATGTGATTGGTCCATTCTGAACACAGCTAAGTCCCTAATTATAAATGGGTATGCATACTTATGCAACCAGGTTATTTTTCTGTAAAATGTTTCCGATTTTAACTTAATTTTTATACGTTGTAATTTCACATAGAGGGTGGAGAAAGTTCTGATATGATTTATCTTGGCTTAATTTTTCTCATCACAAAAACTTGCCATTTTAACAGGGGTGTGTAGACTTTTTATATCCAGAGAATATCAAGAATCATTTGCGACAAAAGCTTAGTGTAATTGACTTTAAAATGTTCTCCAAGTTTTTCTTTTTTGCAAAAAAATTTGAAAAATTTGATTGAAAAAGTGTATCTCTCAGCCAATGATAAAACAAAAGTTGCTTAATGGTAGCTTAACCAGGAACTTCTGGTTGCCAACATAAGTTTTATTCCAGTGCTGATAGTTTTATTTAAAAGAATACACAGTGTACCTGCCAGGCATCTTCTAAGAGAAATAGTAAGGACATTGAAAGTGCCTTGACTAAATGGTCATCCAATTATACGGCTTCATATATATCCCTATATTGGTCATTTATAATATTGTGATTATTGTGCTGTTGGCATGACTACACTCCTACAAAAAAAAAGTTAAATATACAATCCGTAGAATCATAGAAATATGCATGTCTCAAAGTACTTTACTGACAAAGACCACTTTACAGATCGAGCATAATGTAGATAAAATGGCCTTATCAACACAATATGTGACAGAACATGGTGAAACTGCTAGCATCCTCAGCAGCTGACCTGAATCAGCTGAAGCAGCTGTCCTCTAAATTCCCTGCCCTCTGCAGGATACTCAAACAGCACTATAAACTGATCAAATAGCCATGTCTCCTGATCCTGATTTTCTAATTGCTGTCTTCCAAAGCTCTAGCAAATATAGCAAAGATACGTATAACAAATGTTAGCTTTGGTGGCAAGATAAGTGGAGCAGTGCTCAGTTGAACTATTCTTAACATGACTTACCTACAGTGTCCTCCACTAGTATTGGCACCCTTGGTAAATATGAGCAAAGAAGGCTGTGAAAAATTGTCTTTATTGTTTAACATTTTGATCTTTTGTTGTTAAATATAGGTGTGCAACAATTATTGGCACCCTTGTAAATTCATATGAGAAAAATATATTTGAAGTATATTCCCACTGATATTTTACTTTTTTTTTTTTTTTTAGTACACTTGGGTGACTAGGAACAGAAAATTGTTCAACCATGACTTCCTGTTTCACAGGGGTATAAATATGAGGTAACACATAGGCCAAATTCCCTTAGTCATTCATAACAGTGGGTAAGACCAAGGAATATAGCTGTGATGTGTGGTAAAAGGTTGTTGATCTTCACAAAATGGGAAGTGGCTATAAGAAAATAGCACAAGCATTGAAAATGCCCATTTCCACCATCAGGGCAATAATTAAGAAGTTCCAGTCAACTGGAAATGTTATGAATCAACCCGGAATTAGACGTGTGTCTATATTGTCTCAACGCACTGTGAAGAGGATGGTTCAAGTGGCCAAAAAATCTCCAAGGATCACAGCTGGAGAATTGCAGAAGGTAGTTGCATCTTGGGGTCAGAAAGTCTCCAAAACTACAATCCGAAGTCTCCTACATCACCATAAGTTATTTGGAAGGGTTTCAAGAAAAAAGCCTGTACTCTCATCCAAAAACAAACTCACGTGTCTTCAGTTTGCCAGACACTACTGGAACTTCAAATGGGATCTGGTTCTATGGTCAGATGAAACCAAGATAGAGCTTTTTTGGCAATAAACACCAGAGGTGGTTTTGGCGCACACAGAGAGGTAGTCATATGGAAAAGTACCTCATGCCCATGGTTAAATATGGTGGTGGCTCTTTAATGTTTTGATGCTGTTTTTCTGCCAGAGGACCTGGATATTTTGTTATGATACATGGTATCATGGGCTCTATCAAATATCAACAGATATTAAATGAAAACCTGACTGCCTCTGCCAGAAAGCTTAAAATGGGCCGTGGTTGGATCTTCCAGCAGGACAATGATCCAAAACATACAACAAAATGAACACAAAAATGGTTTACTGACCAGAAAATCAAGGTCCTGTCATGGCCATCCCAGTCCCCTGACTTGAAACCCATAGAAAACCTGTGGGGTGAACTGAAGAGGAGAGAAATTTGCAGGATCTAGAGAGATTCTGTATGGAGGAATGGTCTCAGATCCCTTGTCATGTATTCTCCAACCTCATCAGGCATTATAGACTCAGAGCTGTTATCTTGGCAAAGGGAGATAGCTCAAAGTATTGACAAAAATGGTGCCAATAATTGTTGCACAGCTATATTTAACAGATTTTTTTTTTGATAAACCTGTGTTGTGTTTGCAATTGTTTGATATCCATGAGAGCAGAGTATTTTTGTGAATTTTTTTTAACAAAAGATCAAAAGGTTAAACAAAAAGACAATTCTTCATAGCCTTCTTTGCTCATATTTACCAAGGGTGCCAATATTAGTGGAGGGCACTGTACATCATTGCATTTTTTTGGGAACAATGGATGGTGTTTGGCTCACTTCCCTTGACAGTGCTTGTGTTGTAGTGTCTAAGAAAGTTGAGCCAGCTACTGATCCATGTATATACAGCTATAGATAGCTGTTGAAGGTGCTCCTGCTGCTTCCCCTAATGGTGCTTAGTGTCAAACCTTCTTCTGTGTCCTTTGTATGAAACAGAAGATCTATTACAGCACCAGCACCAAGATGTACCTATTTTTATGATTATAAAATAATAATAGTATTAGTATAATAATAGTATAATAATTATTGTATTTTTTTTAAGTACTGAAAAATGAAGCACACAACACCGAAAAATTACTGGACTTGAACCATTCACTCTGTACATTTCAAACATGCTTATTAGTACATTAAGTCACACAACTGTTAAGATTTTTTCAACTTCAACAATTCTGAGTCACGCCCTTTTATTATATATCTTACCAGACATCAGTCACAACAAGTCAGGATCTTGTATTTCCTCAGGACATACAGAGATAGCAGGCAAAGAGAACACAGAAGCAAACGGAAAATCCTTTAACAACAGGACTGAATAGACTTCTGTAAAGACCGCTCTTATGAGGCTGCGGCGCCATGGCAAGCCACAAGTAAGACTGTAAAAGCAAGTAGGGGAGGTAGGGGGAGCTTCAGAAGTCAATTCTATTTTGCACTTAACATTTTACTGCTGTGTATTAGTTACTGTATGTTTGGGAAGCCCATTAGCAGGTGTGTCTTTACTATTTGACCTAACAAAGGCCTTTATGTTTAAAAGAGTCAGCCTGACTGGATCATTTCTCAATGAAAACAGAGCTGCTGGCAAGTACACACACCCACCTACACTCCTCGCTCACGCATTCACATAGACTTTAATGCATGTGTGTGTGTAAATACACCCAAACACACATTCACAAAGTGCTCTTAGGTATACACATTTTTGCTGTGCTGTAATGTGGACAGACTGGAAAACAAATATAATGACTTAATAATAATCTGTTTGATAAGTAGATAATTAAATGTTTCACATTCAATATTTTAAATATTACTAAAATGTTAAACCAAAAAAAATAAATAAATAAAACATGAATCCTATTTTATGGGGGGAAAAAAATGATAAACAACAAATTTACGACTGATGCAGAAAATGTTGCTATCGTCTGTTTATGATGGCTAGAAGATCATGTGATCAACATCATTCACTCAAATTACAGTGTTCCGTGGCAGTCGACTTCCTTTGCAAGTATTCACACGTAAAAAAGGAAGAGAACATCTATATCACTAGCATTCCTTGGCTCGCTTTTAAGAGGTTCTACACAAATACACGGCTGCAATTGCCTTGGTATTCACAGCCATAAAAGCTACTTTATGAGTCTGTCAGAAGAAGCAATTCAGCTGTGTCTTCAGAGCAGAAAAATAATCAGATAATACACAACTATAGTGGACTGGCTTTGCTTGTGCTGTAGTTACAGAAGTATTTGATATTGAAAATAAAATGAATCGATGTCATGCCATTTAAATAAAGAGAAAATTAGTTCAATTTAACTGTGTGTATATCAAATGGCATAATGCTAATCAATAACAAATCTTAACATTTATAACTACAGAATCTATTGCTGACAGACAAATCTTTATAAAATGTAATATCAAAATACAAATTAATCTACAAAGATTACCAAGGGCAATTTCTGTAATGCGTAATTAACATAATATTATAAGGGGGAAACAGTGGGAATTGGTTATACATTGATAGGGAACATAACCTTTCAAACTAGCTTCAAGATTTATGCAGTCAGAGAATAGATAGATCAAGACAGGCCTAGATTTCATTAGCTTTGAGAGACAATAATGGTTTTCATTCCTCTTTCATTCGAGCCCACTCTTTCTGTCATTTCTCCCAACCCCATGAGTCTGAGTGGAGTCTGATTGAAAGGAACCATCATATGCACATCACTGTTGCCCCACATCATTCAGAGAACAAACCGTTTTAGAACCTTAACTATAGCAGCAGCACTGATTGCTCAGGCACCGGCAATTTCCTAACCAACCACCACCTGAACAATGATGTGTTCAGCCCTCTTCTCCCCAGCCTTTCAGACGAGGAATCATTTCACAGTTTGGAACGAGATCTCCATAGCAACTCCTCTTTGAGGGGTTTAGAATCACCATCCAGTAATTCTATGATCATCAGCCACAGCCATTCCCAACCGTTCTTTTCAGAGCGGCCACAGAGGAGAAGAGTGGGGTGGGGGGGGGGCTGAGGGGGAGGAAGTGCTGAAATTCTACAGTCTATTTCAGGCAATTCATGTACACAGTCTCCATTAGAATTCAAAATATTTCGACCTTCAATCAAGCAGCGTTATGTGAAGCTGCTTCGATTTCCAGTCAAGACGAGCAAATGTTTTAGTCTAATCACCCAGGATGAGTGGAGGCAGACAGAGCCTACTCGATCGGAGGCGAATCAAAATGCTCTTTTTAAACACTGACTGTCTCAACACAAAGCACAAACACACAGCGCTGGATTTGGACCCCCTCTTCTGTCTCTGTCTGTCTGCAAATGGATCCTAAAATACAGTAGATTTGCTCAGTGACTATAATCACGTTTCTCATTATGACTGCGGAGAGGGTAAATGCATCATTGTGTAGTGTAAATTGGACAGATTTTCTATGTACGTCTAACTCACTGTCCAAAGGTCTCTGTCAGCACCCTGGCTAACAAAACTCGTAAACTAATATCCATACCTACGTATGTACAGTACAGAGCACATCTAATATCAATCCTACAACATACAGGTTCCCTCTTAACCTATATTTTCTGTCTCATTTAACAACTTCTCCATATAGCATTGATTTAATATTGCACTCAGGGTGTTTCTTTTGTACTACTTGACACATTATACAAGACATGATTCTCTCTACAGTCTCTGGTGCCTTGAAGTGCTGAACAGTGTTTCAGAATGAAGCCAAGTGACAATTCACTTAGGTAGTCAAGTTGATGAGCACTCGATGAGACTAAAGTGAAAACTGGGATTATAGCTTGACAACACTTTACATGACACAACAATACAGTGCACTTGTTAACCTTCATTATAAACCACAATAAATAGTCTTTCCACAGTAAACAGACAACCACAGTAATGTTGCAAGCTGCACAAAGAAATATATGGAAACAGATCATGTAATCATGCCAGGGATATAAAAATGCATGATAATATTTCTACAGCCACAACAGGGGAAAATGTCGGAGCCACCTCTGACAGTTTAGAGGTGCTACTCAGTGCAATTCAAGAAATTGTGGTTATGCCTCTAACCAATCACAGCAAAGCATCTCTATACGGCACATAGTTTTTATTTCCATCCACTGAGTAAACATAGCTGGATTTGCCTGATTGTCCAACAGTATTTCTGCAGCTTTATCAGGGATATGGTGCTGTAAAATAACAACTTTGCTCTGTTAGGCTAAGCTATTTCGCAGCGACTATTCCACATGCTTCTTGCTCTGAATAGCCTCACACAGGTGCCGGTGTCACTAGCGATTAGTGAGTAGGGGGGTTTGGAGGAGCCAAGTATAACAGCAGTGGTTCAACTGATCAACCACATCCAGGCCATGTTAAAATGTGCTGTGCTGGGGCATTTTGGCTGCTGCAGATATTGAGCAAGAATAACAAGTTGGGATGAAAAGAAATTGTAAATGTGTACCAGACTGAGGCAACTGGGAAAGGAGGAGAGACCACTCAGACCTACAGAAAAAGTGGCGGAATGGAATTCATCATTGGAAGAAAAACAAACAAATTAATTTACAACTCTTGAGGCTTCCAGAAACAGAATAGAACTGAACTGAACAGAATAGGAAAAACAGGATAGAAAAGAAAGGCATAAGAAAATAGACTAGAACAAATAAACAAAATAGAATAGAATAGAATAGAATAGAATAAAACAGAATTGAACTGTACAATACAGAATAGAATAGAACAAAACAAAACATACAGAATATAATAGCATAGAATATAATAGAGCAAAATGAAATAGAATATAATGTAATAGAATATAACAAAACCAAATAGAATTAAATAGAATAGAACAAAACAGTACAGAATAGAATACAAATAGAATAGCATAGAATTGAATAGAACAGTACGAAACACAGAATAGAATAGAACAGAATAGAATAAAATAGAATGGAACAGGACTGATGAATAGAATAGAATAGAATAGAATAGAATAGAATAGAATAGAATAGAACAGAACAAAATGAATTAGAATATAATTTAATAGAATAGAACAAATCCGAATGAATTAAACAGAACAGAACAAAACAGTACAGAATAGAATAAAAATAGAATAGCATAGAATAGAATAGTAGAACAGTAGAACAGAACAAAACACAGAATAGAATAGAACAGAACAGAATTGATCAATAGACTAGAATAGAATCAAATCTAACGTATGGAATGGAACATGTAAGGTAAGACTTCTGTCTCTGTATTGTCACCTCACATGATCTACATCTACACACACACACACACACACACACACACACACACACACACACACACACACTCAGGTCCCGTCACTCTTGGGGCATCTATGCAGGAAACTTTTTCCTTCTGCAAGCTCTTAGAACATGACGCATGCTGAGGCATCAACTTTCAGCATCCCGTCTAATAGTTTTTGGAAGCTTCGTCTGAAAGTAAATCCACTGTTTACACAGATTTTTCAAAGTCATTAGATGGTCAAAAAGAAAAAAATAATATCTGTAAGGCACTCGCAGGACTGTTGAGAAACCCAAGATTCTCTGACTTCAAACAGCTGAATGTGAAGCTGCAGATCTAGTTGGACTGCTGCCTGGCTTCAATCAGACTGCTGATCTGCTGTCTGTCCGTGAAAATGTGGCCGTACAGCCACCTAAAATAACTTGGAGTACTTTACACAGACATACTGTTTGCCAGGCAACTTCATTCCTTTCCTGTGCTATTACAAACATTTTTATCATTCATTTATCAGCAATTCTCTCTGCCAGTAAAGAGATGCAGGTGACAAACACTCTCATACAGAACTCACTGTCCGTTTTATTAGGAACGCCTGTACACCTGCTCATTCATGCAGTTATCTACTCAGTTATCTAGCCAATCATGTGGCAACAGTGCAGTGCAAAAAAATCATGCGGATACAGGTCAAGAGCTTCAGTTAATGTTCACACCAAACATCAGAATGAAGAAACAGTGTGATCTCTGTGACTAACCGTGGCATGGTTGTTGGTACCAGAGGGGCTGATTTGAGTATTTCAGAAACTGCTGATCTCCCAGGAATTTCACACAAAACAATGTCTAGAATTTACACAGAATGGTGTGAAAAACAAAAAACATTGAGTGAACGACAGTTCTGTGGGTGAAAATGCCTTGTTGATATGAGAGGTCAGAGGAGAATGGACAGATTGGTTTGAGCTGCCAGGAAGGACATAGTAACTCAAATAACCCTCTTTACAACTGTAGTGAGAATGGAGTGGGTTCCACTCCTGTCAGCCAAGAACAGGAATCTGAGACTATCATGGGCACAGGCTCACCCAAACTGGACAGTTGAAGATTAGGGGGAAAAAATCATCTGGTCTATTTCTAACCTTCAACTGTCCAGTTTTCTGAGCATTCTGAGATGCTTTTCTACTCACCACGGGTGTAAAGAGTGATTATTTGGGTTACTATAGACTTCCTGTCAGCTCAGACCAGTCAGGTCAATCTCCTCTGATCTCTCGCATCAACAAGGTGTTTCAGCCTGCAGATCCTCAGCACACAGGATGTTTGTTTTTTTTTTTTTTGCACCATTCTGTGTAAACTCTAGAGAAAACCCCAGGAGATCAGCAGCCATGATCAGTCACAGAGATCAAACTTTTTCATCATTCTGATGTTTGATGTGAACATTAACTGAAGCTCTTGACATGTATCTGCATGGATTGTTTTTTTGTTTTTTGTTTTTTTGCATTGAGCTGCTGCCACATGATTGGCTGATTAGACAACTGCATGAATGTGCAGGTTCCTAATAAAGTGGACAGTGAGTGTAAACTGTACTGTGCTCTTAACATCATAAATATATCCTCAAAATCGAGCTCATAATCAAAATCAATCAAGGAAAGAATTTTCTGGTTCATGTGATACTGGTTCCACAAACCAATAAAAGCAAAACCCTGTTGTGGCAGGAATTAATGCACTGCCAAAACACACAATTCACATGAGTGGAATTGAGCTATAAGTCATCTCTCTGTTCTTTGTAACACGCTCCACACATTCTGGCAAACATCTGAAGCAGGAAAAAGCGTGCTCCCACTACCATGTAATCAGACAAAATAAAAGAAGTTGCCTGGATGTGGAAACATGTACCATCTGACACCGGATAAAACATTTCTATAATTACAAAACAAAGATTGAAATGGTTAATGGTTAAGTGGTGGTGAAACCACTTATTCTCAATGGAATCCACTTTAGGAAAACAATGGCAGGTCAAGACAGAGAGCTGTAAATTCTTGAGGAAAAAGTATCAGTTTTGTGTGCTGGTATTCATGAGAAGTGTTTATAATAGAAAGACACTGGTTTATTTAGATATCCATTCTACTTACGGCATCATTATTTAGACACAAACTACGAGTATTTTTTGTTTTTTTTGCCACACACAGAACAACCAAATGGGAAAAAATCAAGAACATCCCTCCTGTGATTTGTTTCTTGGGTTTGGACAATCATTCAGCATGTCTGCCTCTACCAGTTCTAGTGCATGTATATTACTCTGGGGAAAACAATCCCTTCTTGCCTGAGCTCTCTGTTACAAACAGCGCTATAATAATGGTCTTCACCTACAGCCAAAGAAAAACATGAAATGCCCTTCCATACTACCCTACAACATATGGAAATGTCACAGAGGTAGGAGCCGCATCAAAGTCTGAGAAGATTTCAGGAGCCACAGCTGCTGTCTGTCACATGGAGCCAGGCAACTATGGCTTCGGACCTGCCGTGACACCCTCATTACTGTGTCCAACATTAATCCTGGGTAGAGAGGCCCAGAGAACAATAAGAATAAATGCTCAGTATTGTAACCCTGCCTGCTCTGCCTCACTCTCTGAACATTGCACAGCCACTAATCAGAGCCCTTCTCATGTAATGGGAAAGTCAATAGCCGCATACAATCAGTAAACAAATTCTGCTATTTTTAAAAAAAAGAGCCCTGGTCTCCATTTTAGAGCTGGCAATTTAAATTATTCTACCGTGTAACACCTTAATTGTGTAAGACAAAGAAGATGTCGAGAGTACAAAGGAGCTGGGAGTGGAGCAGGAGCTTCATGTAATTTCTGCGCTGCCATGCACAGATGACATGTGATAAGCATTCTGCTTTGCTGATGCCAAATGACAGTTTGCAGTTAGTGGCCATAATAAGACACAGGCAAACTGTTTGTCTTTAACTTACTGCAAATGTCACTCCCTTAATGAAGATAAAAGAAATGCAGTTAGGAGCATATCAGGCACATGCCATATATAATTGTGTTCTTAGATCACTTTATCGGCAGCTAAACAATCGCTTTCATTTTCAACATTCAAACTGAAACGGTTGCCTCTCAAAGATATTGATCTTTTCAAGTCACACTGTTGATCCGTTTCATTTGAGAATAGAACACTGTGTGCTTTCAGACATCCAAATTTTTTTATCTGAGGTATATTACACACAAAGTATTTTTGTAAATGTATAAAAGAAGTGCTTATTTTACTATATTATTTTGTACACTAGTAGTTTTGGACAGTAGACATTAGAATAGTAAACAATAGAATGAAGTCAGCTGGAATTTAAATTTGTAATCGAATAACATCATACTTTCAGTGATGGGACTCAAAGCTGTGATTCTCAGCAGACTTGTGAAAAGTCTTGTTGAATCACACTGACCGAGTGTGAAGCACCAACACTGAAACCAGTGCTATGTGTTCCATGAAGTCAGGTGAGGCGTGAGCATGGAACAGGTAGAGTCTCATCCCGACCAGACCTAACAGATGCTCATCAACATGACTCAACCCTAAACACTAAACTATAGCGTGCCTGAGAGCCTTTACATGCCTCATACACCCTTTAACATGAACACACATATATCACACAAAGCTTCACAACATGTCAGCTTAAAAGTAAAGTAGATCCTTAAAGTTTTAACAAACACTAATAGTAATTAAGCACACAATGTAAACAACTTAACAAAGCCAGCACATGATGGGTATTCAAGATAACTCAAAGAAAGTCACATATTAGTAATATTGTCCGATTCTTTGTCAGAACAGAATATTTAGAAATCTTAAAGGTTCTTAGTTTGTCTTTCTGAGTGAACCCTTAAAGATCCTGTTTGGGACCCTACATTATAGTGTTTCCCTACCATCATAAGTTTCAAGTTGGAAGCTGGGAACTCTTAATTATCCAATGCACCTTTGAAGAACTCTTTTAGAACCTTTTTTTTCCCCTAAGACTGTTTAGCACCTTTGGTCCAGTGACCACCATTTAAACCGTATAAATACTCTGCCACTACTATGCGCACTCTGTGCTGTGTACGTTATATTTGTACTAGTTAGTACGGTACTTTAGACGTATAGGCAGAGATCGCACTTGACAGAGGAGTTATTGCGCATCATAGACATCTAAGACATATACGATAACCCTGCTTAAACCTCATTCATTCTCACACAAACATATTTCTTTATACCAAAATGGTATGAAACAACACACCTACACGTATGCGCTGCAGTTCAGGAGCACGCGCGTCCACCGTGTAGCGCGTAAAGCTTTCTTTTTCGGGCTCTTAACAATTTGTGCTGAAATGAATGCTTACAGCACATTTTCAGATGCGTGCATGAATAATTTACTACTGACATTTGATAACATTAAAAAAGCCTTCGAGCAGTATATTAATTTAGATATACTTACGACAAATGCGCGTTGTCTTTTTATTTTTTCATTTTGTAACAGACTGTGCCAGATTTTCCCCTTTGCGTGAATGTACTAGCCAAAGTGTGATGCAACAGTTTCGGTTGTTTGTAAACACTAAAGATTTCCCACACTTCCAGACTCGTGATATGGTGCACACAGATGACGAAATGTATCATCATAGCAATCAAGCGTTTCATTAGAGCTGCGCATCGCGGTGAGGCCAGTGTGAGCCAAACCTGACTCAAATTGAACAAACGCATGAGCACTTCATGGATTTGACTATTTGCTTTTTCAGTTCATCTTCTTCCTTTTTAAAAAAAAAAAAAAAAATCGTCATGGAATTAAAATGTTCAATACAGATTGATCAAGAATAGGCTATATAAAAGTGCTTGTTCAGGTTTATATTGTATTTCTCTTGTGCGTTAGGAGGAGGAACAAGCAGGTGGGTGTGAAGTGATTCACTAAAGGACCTGTGGATAACAAGGATTTAAGTTTGTAGAGATTAGTTAATTATCCACAAATGCGCTTTTCCTCTTAAGGGTGGGGACACATCACTGCCAACGGCAACAGACCCAAAAAAAAAAAAAAAAAAAAAAAAAAAAACCCCTAGTCTGTGTGAAAACCCCCACCAGCCCACATCTTCACACACGCAGCGAGCGGAGCTAAAATGATCCAGATCTAGCGCGAGAACGGGATCTTTTGTAAGACGCCACCTTAACGAATAGGTCCGGATTAATCATTTATCTTTAGCTGCTTAAAGCAGTGATGGATGTGTATCGTCACTCAACCTCACCACAATAGATGCACAACGTTTTGTTCTTGCCAAATAAATCACCCGCATTGTTTAAGGTACATTGATCAGTCTAATGACTTGTAATAGGCTTCTAATTGGCACAGAAATCTGCTCGCCAGGTAGACCAGCTGGCGGCTCTGGTGTTTCAAATCATGAACCCAAAAGAAGCATTTCAATATTTAGGTGAAATGAAAATACCACAGGTAATAACATGCATGACAATTTAAATTCTAAACTAATGAAAAGAAACGCAGCAATGTGAATAAATTCAATATGCTATAAATATTCACAGCATTCATAATACATTAAAGTACTACAATGTTTAATTATTGTCATTTTTTATTTACTTTTTTTTTTTTTTTTTTTTTTGAAATCAACACTGCCTTTGACATTTTGTAAATATCCAGGGGGGGAGGGAAATAGCCTCTTCTTAAATCACATAACAAGCATAATTTATCTACAGGATGTTCAGATGGTCCTGGTTAATTAACAATTACGTGTATACTTATGCATGCAGACAAATAGGACTATATCAGATCAGATCGAATCAAAATAGCATCGCCTTTGTCTAATACCCAAAATCGCTATATAAAATGTACGAGCAACTTCGTTTAGGAAATCTATATTAATATGATTGAATTGATCTCGGACAAATAAAACAATCAGCTGTAATATGGAGCGCAAGAGAGAAAGTTGCACATGCACATGAGAGGGAGACTTTTCTTAACTGCAGCCAAATGCGCTTATTATTTTTTTTTAAACAGATATTTAATGGCGTTAATTGTTTGCCTGTCGATTTACTGTAATTGCAGAAATGAAGTAATTTTCGAGCCTCCGTCATGCGAATTTGAATAAACTTTTTAGATTCCCCTCTCCATAGGAGGGATTTAAAGCGAAGCGCTTTGGAGCAAATTGCGGCCGGGCTGCCTGGCACCGCTCAGCCTCTATAATGGAGCATTATTTGGCAATTTTGAATACTGTAATGCACAGCTTTCGGCGAGGCCATTTTCAAGAAAATTGCTTTAACTTTTAAAAGGATGGTGATTCACTCTAAAGCAGGCCATTGTTAAATTATGCCATTACCCTTAAATGTTTTAACAAGTAAAAAAAAAAACAACACACACACACATTGGTATGATGCGTTGATCTTCATATAAAAGACAAAAATGAAGCATCATTGAAAGGTAAAAAAACTAAAATAATAAAAAAAAAAAAAACAGAAGAAAGAGGTGACAAAATACCTGTATTAATTTATCTTTGTATTTTAAACAACAAGGAAAATCCCTGAGATGTGTGCGTAATAAGTCTTCTTCTATTCTATTGTCACGATACCCATCCTGTTTTTAATGCCTAAAATTGTGTAAAGCGTCAGTGGAAAACGTGTGGTGGATTTAAAGTCGCATCCTGTAAGACACGCGCGCGTTGCTTTTCCAAAGGCATTTAAACGGAGCGCTGCTGTGGGCGCACGCGCGCATTTACCCCCACAACCACACACACACACACACACACACACACACACACATACACACCATGATCTTTCACACCTGTTGTGAGATTAGTAATTCCCCTCTGATTTCCTCCTCCAGGCTTGTCTTGAGGTGACTGCAAATTACAAAAAGTACGATCAGTGTACAATTATTTGAACCTGTCTTAAATATTGATCAAAAAGAAGAAGAAAAAGTCTGTAACCTCAAACTAGTTCCACAGTTAACGTTAAGATGCAAACAAAACGTTTGAAAGCTTTAGGATATTCAGTTAACATGTAACAAAAAAATAGTGTGTGCAGATTGCTTTTTTTAAAAAAAATTTTTTAAATGAAAAATTTTAAACAGAATTTGTTGTCACCTATAAATCTTTTCCTGTCATATACCCTGTAAGCTGTCGCAGGCGAACGTCAGAAACGGCATCAAACATATCAAGACATCATGCACAAATAAAACACATCAAATAATTCGCTTACCATAGAGGACCGCAGACTTATTATACACCAATATGAGCTCTACTCTATTATAAGTAGAGTGACTGCGCCTTGATGGCCATATAGCCTACATATAAAAAAAATAAAAAAAACCTTAAAAATACTAGATCGCTTGACGCTTGACAGTGGGATCGGTACCTCGGTTATTGATTGACATGCTACTTTAGTATTTCTGTCATGGACACGTCTCTTATTGGCTGAACTCGACTCGTCGTTTAAGTATCCGCTGCGCAGATTGGTCGAGTGTCCCAGGCAGCTGTACTTCAAAGAAGGCGCTCTCTACAACTAGGTAGAGTGTGAAGCCTCAGCCAAGGGACGAGCGACCTGAGTGGAGACCTCAGCAAAACGCGTCCTGTCCGAGTCAAACTGGAACATAATAACACTGTAGTCCTGAAAAGTTCAGCATAGAAGAGGCACTGGTTATGGCTACTTCTATACTTGGGGTAAGTCGGCAGTTTTTACTGGAAGCTTGCTTATGACCTTGTTTCTTCATACTTCTGTTTTCATTAGGCAACACTGAGTTCCCTGTAACTTCATACTGTTTTTGTTGCGTTTCGAATATTAGAAAATAGCAAACTATTTACGTGATCTAATAGCCTTTTATTTGTAAGTCACATTAAATTAGTCTGTTCAAATTGTTGATATGCATTTTAACCAGATTTCTTATTTATTTGATTAAACCTATTAAGAAAGGTGTCCATGTGAAGCTATACTTTTCACACTTCAGATTCTTTAAAACCTCCTCAAAGCACTGATGTCTTAAGTTTTCTTTTATCGAAATATTGTTGCATAGTTAGTTAAAAACTTTGCTTCTTTTTGTTTTGTTTTTTTTACAGGAAGAGCCGCGGTTCGGAACTACCCCTCTGGCTATGTTGGCTGCGACCTGTAATAAAATTGGCAACACAAGTCCTCTGACCACTTTACCCGACTCCAGCGCGTTTTCCAAAGGCGGATTTCATCCGTGGAAAAGATCCTCGTCCAGTTGCAACTTGGGCTCCAGTTTGCCGGGATTCAGCGTGGCGACGAGCCGCAGCACCTCTGGACTAACAAACACGACGGGCACGAGCAATAGCGCGTTTTGCCTAGCGTCCACCTCGCCAACTTCCTCCGCTTTCTCCACCGAGTACAGCAGCTTGTTTTCCAACTCGGCGAGCGTTACCTCGCAAGAATCCGGACAGTCGGCGTTCATTTCCAAAGTGCACACGTCGGCCGAGACTTTGTACCCACGAGTGGGCATGGCGCACCCGTACGAGTCGTGGTACAAGTCCGGCTTTCACTCCACGATCTCAGGCGAGGTGGCAAACGGCGCGTCCTCGTGGTGGGACGTGCACACAAACCCGGGCTCGTGGCTCGAGGTGCAAAATCCAGCTGGCACACTGCAGAGCTCGCTGCATTCGAGCACGCCGCAGTCCATCCACTCCCAGCTCGGCGGCTACAACCCCGACTTCTCGAGCCTCACACACTCGGCTTTCAGTTCGACTGGCATCAGCCCAACGGCGTCCCACCTCCTGTCCACCAGCCAGCACCTGTTGACGCAGGACGGCTTCAAAACCGTCATCCCCACGTACACGGACACTTCGGCGGCCAATGCCATGATATCAGGTGCCAGTTCAGGAATCGGGAGCTCGTCTAGATCCTCCAGGAGATACTCAGGCAGGGCGACGTGCGACTGCCCGAACTGCCAGGAGGCAGAAAGGCTCGGGCCTGCTGGTGCCAGTCTGCGCAGAAAAGGACTCCACAGTTGCCACATCCCAGGCTGTGGCAAAGTCTACGGCAAAACATCTCACCTCAAAGCGCACCTCAGATGGCACACTGGAGAAAGGCCCTTCGTGTGCAACTGGCTTTTTTGTGGAAAACGCTTCACCAGATCTGACGAGCTCCAGAGGCACCTTCGCACCCACACAGGGGAGAAAAGATTTGCGTGCCCGGTGTGCAACAAGCGCTTCATGAGGAGCGACCACCTGAGCAAGCACATCAAAACGCATACGGCCGGTGGTGGGGGCAAAAAAGGCAGCGACAGTGACACCGACACAAGTAACCTGGAGACCCCCAGGTCCGAGTCCCCGGAAATGATTCTGGAGGGTGTAAACCCGAGGGTCACGGTCAAAGAGCAGTCTCCTCATCACGAGTCGTGAGCGGCCTGATCCCGCCAACATGCGAATGACATTAAATGCTATCGATACAAAAACTTCTCTCCAAAAAAAAAAACCTGGTAGGTTATAATTAAAGGACAAAGACACGGGTCAGGAGTTGGATGAACTGTTTTGGTGACACTTTAGGCTTTTTTTTGAGATAGGAAAAACAAGGCTTTTTTTTATTAAGGCCCAATAATTGGGGATATGATTATTATAAAAACTAAAACTGATTAGGCCTATTTCACGTTTCAGGCCGATTGCTAAAATATGTTCTGAAAGGTAAAATCTAGTTTTGATCAGTGCGCAGGAGAAAGAGGATCCAACTGAATACGGCTGGAAACGAGTTGAGCTAACTGTGTAGATATATTGACAAAATAACATGATATTTTTCCCTGTAAATGTTCCTTATTACTGTTTCGTGGTGGATCCTGAAATTCAGGGAGTTTTCTTTACTTTCGACGCACTTTGTGGATGTCAGTATGTATGTAACACAGCTATTTAAAATTCAGTTACTCCTTTCTTTACCTTGCTAAAAAAATATATAAATGTTTAATTGTAAAGTCTCGCGTATAAGGCTTTCATTTTGTAATTAAAGGTATTTAAAATCAAAAGCTATTTTGTTGTGGTTTTGATGCACGTGGTTCTAAATTATTATTATTATTATTATTATTATTAATAATAATAATAATAATAATAATAATAATAACGATTTATTAATTTTTTTTTTGAGAAAATAATCAACCCATTCCTAAAATGTCTTCAACAGTTACTCAGATCATTTGAACGTTATTTGGTGTTTCCAACCGAGAACATGAAATAACGTGTGTACTTTTATAACTATTATATCAATATTGCAGTTCTTATATGCGCCAACGCAAATCGACACAGTTTCCCAGTGGAATAAATCAATAGTTAATGCCCTGGAACATGCATTTTACGCCCAAATGAAAATCTTGTTAAATAGTATTAATTATGACTTGGAGCACATCGCAGCCCCATGTGTCTTGTATCCGCGATTAGGGATTCGTGTCTTATCAAATATCTAATTAATCTCCGAGACATCATTTGTTCACCCGCTCTTTATCAGCCCTTTTCCGAAGGGGTTCGGTGACAAAAGGGCTCTGAATATTTATTTTAATCGGTCGAATTAACTGCTTACATTTGCATGTCAAACGGAAAAATGTCCATTTAAGAAGAGGCTATGGTATAAAGCAGCTTTTAGCCTTTATAAGCGCAGCACTTGATTGGTGTTATGGGAACATTTTCCCCCTTTTTTCCTGGATGCCACTTTTGAGAAGGAAAACGGGAAAAGCCATATGCAAATCGTGATTTTAAAATGCTCTTGTTGCGATGCAGTCAAATGGTCGCTGGATGTTATTTGAATATCAGTGGCCGCGTACTGAAAGGGTTCAAGGATGCTCTCTGACTCCTTTGTGTTTATCCAGTGCAGCGTCCGATCTGAAAGAAAGAAGCTGCGGTATAATTAGGCTGCGGCTCAGCCTGGGAACCCGTGAGCTCTACACGTCTCAGCCAGGAAAAGCGCCTTGTGGGGAAGGAAGTTCAATTGACCAGAAGGCAATAGATGAAAATTATTTTCATTTCCTGTAGTAGGCTACGCTTGGTAGCTGGTCTTAGAAGCAATACTGAGGGCAAAACACAAAAATAAATCGTTCCATTATCAGATAATTTGACATTTTACAGGGTAGAAACAGACTGTAATGAATGAATAATAATATATTTTTTTTTTTTTTTTAAAGTCTAAAATGTAGTTGACATCTAATTCTAATTCGGAGTGTTGTGCTGTATTTAATAAACGGCAACGACATTGTTGTCTTGTAAATTATATGAGAAGGGTTTATATTATTTTAACAAACCCCAGGTGCCTGAATTTGATTTTCAGACTTTTAAAACATAATGCCGCACAGCCTATTGCGATTTTATTGCGGACACTCCAAAATGTGTGCTGCGGAAATGAGCGCTGTTTGGCCGTGAAGGCATTCATAAGCACACTTTACAATTATATGGTCTCATTAAGATTTACAAACGGGAGAGTATAGCCGGACGAGAATGAATCATTGGGAGGCGGCGGCTCGCCCGCGGTCCTGGACAGAGAGCGCCGTCACTCAGCGCTTTGTTCCGCTTTGGCGGAATGCGCTCTTGCTGGGCGAGAGGCAAAAAGTCAAGCTTTGTTTGCGCACCACAATAAAGACAGATCAAAGAGCCGCGGTCTGTGCGGGATACAAGCAGGATGAGCACCATATCACTGATCAAGGAGCTCACACCGCTGTCCAGGGTCAAAACATGGTGTCCATCAATAATGACTATCTTCCCAAAATTAGACACTTTCTTTTATGAGGATGTGCGAATCTCTAATGGGGCAAATTATTATTATTAATATTAATAATAATAATAATAATAATAATAATAATACCACCACTACACTATACTCCTAGATGCATCCTAGTGACATCCTATTTTTCCTCCCCATGAGATTTCCACACTTGCCCATCCATGCATAAATTGTCAGAACGATCATTCAGAACAACTGAGCAACAATTAATTTTATATATTTTTATTTAACTTTTATATCCATCAGCGTCGTCTCTGAGTTTATTTCAACGCAGGTAAATATTCTTGAAAATAAGTTCACCGGGTCACTTCCCTAATAGGCAGCATTGCTGATTTGATCAGGAAGCTATTTCATGCTTTCAGGAAAGACATTTGCACTTGAGTGCTTTGATGCTGCTTTAAGTAGGCTAGCTCAAGTGTGGTTTTTCTGATTAAAGTGGAAGAACAACTGCGAATATTGGCCAACTGCATATAACAACTTCAGAAGATAAAGGTAAAAATGATTATATGGTAAAATGCTGAAAGCTTAGCCTTATAGAGAGTATTTCTGTGAGTAACACCGATGACCGCGTACAAGTGCACATCATCATATGGAGAAGCTCTCAGCCTTCTCAGCGCTCCCACATTTCAACCCCGGACCTGAGGAAAGCGGAGCTGATTTCGAGCGACGCTCATCTCGTTCCGTAACATGAAGGTCAGGGGAAAGTCCAAAACACCTAGATGTTATTTCAACACAGTGCACTGGAGACTTTTGCAAAGAAGTGTATCGAACATTAAAGATGGTAGTGTTGTTGTGTTTTAATTGTACATTTTAAAATAAAATTCTAAAGAGATATATTAGTGCTGCATTAGTTAGAAATTAGGCTACTTGTTCAAACTTTCAAAAGGCAAATATACTAGCTTTCCTGTTTAACATGAAACCTTTCTGATTTCATATATATGAAATTTGAGTTTTCTAGTAATATCATGTTTGGTTGGAAACCAATCAATTTAACACAAATACATGCGAATTATACCAGTAGGTCAATGCAAGCATGGAGTAGGACCTGTGATTATTACGGAAATTCATGCAATTTTGCTGGAAACATTTCAATTACTATTATAACTAATGGAGAATATTTAATATGCTGAAAGAGCTACTATACAAGTAAAGCAGCTCTATGAAACTCCTGGGGTTTAAATCAATGATCTTCAAACGATAATGTCAATGAATGATGGGTGTAGGAATTTCCCATGCCTCCTTGTAAAAGAACTGCCAAGCCTGAACGCGACTACACTTTAGTGTTACTGTAAAACATATCGTGTCTGAATACTGAGCTGGATATTGTCTCATGCTCAAATAAGAAAAGTAAAACATTGTGAAGCTAAAATACGAATACGAATGTATGAGTAGAGTTTAGAGTTCTCGCCGTTTGTCCTAAAGTATTTTGGCGCCCTCTTCTGGTAAAAATAATAATAATAATAATTTAAAAAAAAAAAAAGTTAGTGTTTTAACCATGGAATGAAAGAAAACGTTCAATCAGACATACAAACTACTTTTACTACACCAAATACAAACTCTTAAAACTAAAGATTGACGCAAAACTTAAAATTTAAAGGAATAAAAACATTACAGGTCATTGTTATGCCCAACACACAAATCGTAAATTACACCAACAGGAAAATGTTATTTCTGTGTCTCTCCCTCATCGTTTCCTATCGCCAAGACTTGGACTTCTGTTCCTTTCCTTCCCAACTCTCACTGTTTCCTTACTCCTGCTCATGACTCTTTCCCTACTCCCAGTCCTCACTCTTATTCTCTCCCTACTCCTGCTCCTTACTCTCTCCCTACTCCTACTTCTTCCTTTTCCACCTCTACTTCGTTCAAAGCTATCGCTCCTCTCTTTCCTCCTCGCCTTGCTCTCTTGTTGTCTATCCCGGCTTTGACCCGGCTTTTCATTTCTACCTCGATCATTACTCACACTTCTTTGTTGGGTACTCCTTTCCTTCTCCTTTACTCTTTCATTATCCAAACCTGTCTCCCTCCTTTTCCTTCCTCTCTCTCTACTCAAACTCCGATTTCTCTCACCATCTCTGGTTCTGCTGGTTCTATGTTCACTCTTCTCTCTTTCACCCCCTCTTCTCTCCTTGTTCTCATTCCTCCATCCTGTCTCTTGGCTCTCATTCTGCAGGCTTTCTTTCCTATGTGGTGACCACTGAGTATTTTCCCGTCGCCTGTCCTGCTCGTCTGATTTCGTGCGCGCATGTTTGTCTCGGCTATGTTTAGAATCAGGATTTTGAATCTGGTTTCTATTGCAAGGCTCCTTGTTTCTTCCTCTCTGTCTTCCTTCACTCTCACTGTCAGAACTGCTCTCACTGGACAAGTCTCTCCTTCTCTTCTTTTTCCCCTTGTCTTTTTTAGCTTTATGTCTTTCGGGTTCAGACTCGGAGCTGCTACTACTGTCCGAGGTGCTGCTGGAGGAATTCTCAGTCGTCTTTTTCTTCTGTTTGCCTTTCTTCTTCTTTTTCTCCTTTTTACTTTTCTTCTTCTTGTCCTTTTTCTTCTCTAGCCGGTCAAGTTTTCTTTTAAAACAAAAAACAAACAAAAAAAAGGAAACGACTGATTAAGGCATTTGACAGAACTCATATTGTAATAAAATTAAACAGCTGAATATAAAATCATTCTCCATTAGAAAGGAACTATAAAATTTAAAATTATTATATTTTTTACATTTCTTATATTATTTTAATTTGACTATTTTAATAGCAGTGGAATAATTACAAATCCCAATGAAGATCTTTAGCAGATCTATTATGCAGCACACTCATTCCCCGGAGTGACACAAATACAACTGAAAGAATAATTCCATGCTTCAGATACATTTCCACACAGCATATTCGGTTCCATAAATATTTACACACACCTGAGGAGCTTCTGTTTCTGCTTCGTGGTTAAAGATTTAAGGAACTCGACTTCAGGATCCTCTTCTTCCTCACTGGCCACAAACCCCTGTAGTAGAATTTCAGTAATTCATTATATTAGCACTTACACCACTGAGCTTAAGCATGCTACACACACACACACACACTTCCAAACTTGTTCATCACATGAATGTACATCAAGAAGTAGCAACAAGAATGTGTATGTAAAAGCCAGTAAACATGAGTGCCACAAGCTCTATAAGTTGTAAAATAAGCAATGTTCCCGCTCCCCTGCTTTCCTATAATTTCGGTAGTTTGTCTCATCAAGCCTGCTCTCTTGACTAAAGTTGCTGTGACTGGAATCGCTGTGCCCGCTGTCTGATAATTGGCCGTTTTGCTGCAATCACACTCTCTCTTCTCCTTGCTCAGGACCGGGCATGGATATCATTGGTCTTATTTGAGCCTGAGGGGGTCGGTGGGACCTGGAGATTACCTGTGCTGGATCACAAACAGTGGCGTTCCTCCCAAGGACACATTTCTTCAGCGCAAACCCACTGTTCCGCATCTCTGCCATTAACTCGGAGGGGTGCATCGACGGGCCTGTTTGCACAAAACACAACATCATGGTCCCATTGATGTGCGTGTGCATCCCCCTCAGAGGGGAGCACAGCAGCAGCTTTGTTAACAGAAAGGGACACCAAATCAACTCACTCGTCCCCTGACTGGGCAAATCACACTGTATTATTCTGCCAAAGCAGTGGTTAGAGCAAATCAGAATACACAATAATTGCATTTTTCTGGCAGCTCAGGAGGAGGGCCAGTCTGAGAACTGTCACGCTGGACCCAGGAGGAGTAAACACATTACTGTACTGCTGTACGCTCTGATTACAGTCCTCAGTGCACACAACTACTCCTTCCTGCACTAAGAGGCATTCAACAGACTCTGGATCATGACTGCCCCAAGTAAAGCACTGCTGATGATCCCTGATGGAAATTTTGCTGTGATCTAAGTGTTTCATTTATAGTATGCACATACGTGCCTTGCAAAAATATAGTCTAAAGCGATAAATATAGTTTGCACAAATTCAACAACAGTAAGCATGCCATCAATCCTTCTCAGGATCAAAGAAATGTAGTATCTACCTTCAATAATGTATTCTAAGATGACAACACTGCCATCTTCAGGGCCAGAGAAATTCAGCACAGAGATTTTCACTCACAAGCATTTCAGTTAATAATAAACATTACAAACAGCAACAGATTAGCAGTTGTTTCTGTCAGTTTATGACACCTATTTGAAAGCATCGATGATTATATAAAAAATGCTATGCATTAAGAAAAAAAAAAAAAAAAAAAAGAAGATTTACCTGCTTCATCATTTGCTACAGAGCTGGCATTGATTCCTGACAGGCCAAAGAGAGGACACTCCCTGTCTGTGTTCACATGACCCCACTTATGACACTTGATACACCGTACATTCCGCACCTACAGAATAAACGTAAAAAAAAACAACAAAAAAAACCCACTAATTGCTCTATTTATAATCTCTATATGGATATAAATTATAATAAAGTACAGTGACAGAGGTCAAAGTACCGATACTGTCAAAAATCGGAGAGAAGATGGTCAAATAAAATCTAACCTGGATCCCAAAAGGCTGATCTCTGATGTTCATGTCATCTTTAGCATACCTAAAGAGGAGGAAGTAAGAGAACAGAAGGATGACGTTATCAGTATTAGGATAAGTTTGAATAATTTGAACACACAAAAAGAAAAAAACCTTACTTTTCACGAGGCGCTACCTTCTGCCACTCAAACTTGTACTCAGCTTCTCCTTCCTGTGAAGACGATAAAAAACATTAAGGCTAGGAGATATGGATTTGTCATGTGGATAATGTGAGGAATCATGTAAACCTTGCAGAATCTGCAAAATGTTAATAATAATTAATATAAATTAATAATAAATTGTAAAAAAATAAAATAAAATAAAAAAGAGATAATAAGAATTGCATTTTTATTTTTAGCACTGCCCTGAATAAGCTATTTCACATAACAGATGTTTACATATAGTTCACAAGTCACAATAATAACTGAATTCACACAAATGAACCAGTTCAAAATGCACACCATACATACACTTGATTCTTAATACTGTGTGTTGTTTCCATGACTGTTTTTATGTTTTGTGATAGTTGTTCATGAGTCCCTTGTTTGTCCTGTCTTTTCACACTGAGGACAATTGAGGGACTCGTACACAACTATTACAAAAGGTGCAAACATTCACTGATGCTCAAGACTGATGTAAATTGTTATTATTTTGTCTTCTGGGAAACATGTAAATATTTTATGTAGCTTCTGAAGGGCAGTACTAAATGGAAAAAAGATCTTTAAACAAACAAACAAAAAAAATTGTTATTTTGCAAAAAACAAAGATTAAAAAAAAAATTATTAGTATTTTTCAAATTCTGCAAGGCGTATGTAAACTTATGACCTCAACTATTATATTGCTGGATTGTCAGCACTTTTATAACACTAACCAACTCAACAGTCAACATTGTTGGTAAGGTTTTTAAAATGTGGCGTTACAATTCTGCTGGCATACTGTGCATTGTGAAAATGTTTCCAAGTACTGTGAAAATCACAGGTTTATATGAATGTGCACATTCTAATACGTTATCATTTCTCATTCACAGAGACTTGTATGGCAGAAGCTCAACATAATCTAAGCCCAATAATAAACAATTTTTTAAAAAGTGCTGTGATTTAACAGAGGAAAATGTCAGATTGAGGATATGATGAAGTTTTCTGTAAGGACAAAAATGTAACGTTAAGTAAAGGAGTCTCTATTGTCGGCACTTTGTTACAGCCAGTAAGGTTTGCAGCACAGAAAAGTTTTCAAGACAGAGGACATCACATTTTGCGCTTTCTCTGTGATGTGACCGGCCTTTTTTATTGTTACATTCAAGAGAGAGAATGAAGAGAGAAGCTGGCAAGGAAACAATTGTTTACAGTGCAAGTGATAACAGGAAATAACTTGTTTTGGACATTTCACAACATAAAATGTAACTACAAACGGATAAAAAAAAAAAACTATGATGTGTCATCCATGAATAACCCACCACCCTGTCTGATTAGTTTCCTATAAGAGCACAATCCAATCATGTTTAAATACTTACATAAACCACTTCATCTAAAGCATTTCAACATTTTAGGACTTAAATTCCTACTCAGTAGCATGACACAACTTACCTCTTTGGTTTCCTCTTCAAAGATCAGACAGTTCATGAAAAAAAAAAAAAAAAAACAGACAGAAAGACAGACAGTGAGTAAGTACACAAGACTTTATAAAAGAATGCAGCTTCATCATCTAAATTATCAGAATTTAATTACCTTTGGATGCACCAGGAGGAGCTTCATACATAAAATTCAGGCCATTTTTCACTCGGTCATCACCCATCAGCAGTCTAAAAAACACATCAGGCCGAAACGATCAAGAACATTACTACAGAAGGCAAACACTGCCACCTTCAGGCAACACCCGGTATTTAACAAGGGATGATAAGTAAACTGCAGTACTCCTGTGCTGCAGTACTCCTGTGCTCACACACTGTGCCTGTCAGCATATTATTAAAGAATCTCTGGTGCTGATGTGATCTAAGGAAATCCCTTGCAATGCAAAGATTAACATAAACCTGTGCATAGGAAATCTGTATCCGTACAATATGTACGAACAAGGTGTGTTTGAAACCCATGCACAGTGAAACCGGTGCTACACACACACACTACCATGTCAGGGTCAGTGGATATTTTCTCCCTAAATAGCATGAAAGCTTGTACACTGTGCCAGTTAAACCTGTCCACCTTATTCAACCACTTTGAAACATGTAGTTGTGCACAATTAGTAACAAAATTCAGCTAAATCTATTTACTAACCTGTTGTTGTAGGTTTCCTGCTCTTTCACGTAAGCCTGCATCAGCTCCTCCTGCTTCTTCTTATCGAAGGTTATTTTCTGTTCCGCCATCCATACCTAAAATATACATTATTCTCATTATTACATAACCAAAAAAAAAAACCCCACACACAATCTTCCATTTACACCAAATGTCATCGCCGTTTGGTATCTGACGTTTGGTAAGTTTGGTTCTTTAACTTCACACTTCAGCTAGCCAACACTACACACCTAAATCATCACAATCCAGTTCGTCGAAACTGGACAGTTAAAGAAGGTCATGTTTCCAGTCTTCAACTGTCCAGATTCAGTGAATCCGTGCCCGCCGTTGGCTCAGATTTCTGTTGTTGACTGACAGGGATGGAACCCGACGTTATCTTCTGTTGTTGTCTGGCTCAAGGTTTGGCATGTTGCATATTCTGAGATGCTTTTCTGCTCACCACGGTTGGGAACAGTGTTTATCCGAGTTACCATAGACTTCCTGTCTGCACATTCTCATCAACAAGGCATTTCCACCAGCAGAACTGCTGCTCACTGGATGTTTTTTGCAACATTCTGTGTAAACTCTAGGGACTGTTGTGTGTGAAAATCCCAGGAGATCAGCAGATTCTGAAAAAAACGAACCAGCCTGTCTGGCACCAACAACCATGCCAGAGTCAAAGTCACTAAGATCAGATTTCCCCCCATTCTGATGTTTGATGTGAACATTAACCGGAGGACGGTGAGTGTTTAGTATAGTTTAACCTTTTTTATTTATTTAAAAAAACAAAAAAACATTAAATTTAAACGCTAGTATTGTCTTCGTCACCATACTGGTCTCTTACTCCACGGTAACTGAAGGGTGACCTAACTGTCCTGGGAATGAGCTGCAATAAATAACTTCAGCTAGAAGTGACTGTAAGCTAAAGGCTTTCTAGTGAAAATAGTCGATCAACGTGTGTGATTATCCCAAGCTCTCCAGCCAAGCGAGCCAAGCTCACAAGTTAATCTATGATGGGAAAAGTCAACATAATTAAATGAGTAATAGTGACTTCCCTGAAACACACTGGTACCATGCCAATAAGCTCGTCAGCTGGAGTTAGCAACCTCTCAAGCTAACTAGCTAATATCGCTAGCTAACTATTTTTTTTTTTTTTTTTTTAAATCGCTGAACTTTATTTACCTTCTTTATGTTGGATTTTGACGCTGGGTGAAAATCCTTCTTGCACATAAAATTAGCAAACGACTTCCCCATGGCTGAACGCGGATGCAAACGCCACAGAAAGAACAGTCGCAAACTTCCACTAACACAGCGGCCTGTTTACTAGTGATGTATCGTTCTCTAAAGAGTCGACTCTTTGAGTCAGCTTTTTAACGTGAAAGTTGAGAGCCGACTCACATATACACTATGAGCCGTTTATTTGAATATGTAGAAGTGATGTTATGATTACACACGTTCGTTCAATTATAAATGTTAAACATTATACAGTTAAGCATGTATAAATCACGGTAAAGAAAAGTAGAGGTGGAAAAGGTACCAGGGGAAGGTAATATTATAAAGAAAAGAAAAGAAAAATAAAATAAAAATAATAATATAACTGGGTATATAACTAGCAAATAAATACTTTGTAAAGCTCAAAAACTATTAAGTTCTTTATAGCTTTCTTATTCAAAGTGTCTAATACTGCCTTACGTCAGTCAACAAAAGCATAAAGTCTGGTTTCTAATTTAGTAAAACTGAATTTATGAATGTGAAATGTGGTCAGAAATATGAACAAATAAATGAAATAAAAGCACATTTCATCCTCTTTAGGATAATCAGTGAAGCCAAAAAGTACATTTTCTTATAAAAGTGAGAGAGGTCTTAAACACTGAATATTTTCATAAATAATTTTCTGTACGTTACACCACAATACAACTGAATGAGAACAATGGCAAAATAAATGCATGCAAAGTGGTTTCATGATAGTCACTGCAGGAAATACGGTTTATATTTATACCTTTTTAAAATTTCTGTAGAAAATGATTTGCTGGATAAAATCTGTGAATAACTTTAAAAGAGACCTATTTAACCTTATTTCTAAGATGATATATCTGGGGTAGGAAATGCTTTTACTGTTGCAGTGTCTGGACGTAGAGATACTGTATGCAGTCAGATTTATTCAGGGAGGCGATCAGTTCTCAGGATAAATAGAACTGAAGCACAGACAACACGCAAAATCACTGTAATGCAGGAATGCTTACTGAATGTCAATGCACATTTGTCAATGCACAGATTTTATACAAAATACAATTTTTTTTTGTTAATTAGAATGCAAAGTAATATTTTAATCATAATTAGGCACGAAACGGCTCTGAATCAAATGAACCGACTCACTGAAAAGGACCGGAATTCCTGTTACTACTGTTTACAGGCCGACCAAATTTTGCTTCCAGGTTAAGTGGGCGGTAACTTTTAGCCTTTCGTGAACCCTTTCGCAGATCCCCCAGCACAAACACAGAAGCCGGAGGAAATGTATTCATATGCTCACAGGAAATGATTCAGTGATTCAGTATCAGATCATCCTTTAACGTCGCCCTTCGGATTTAGGAAAAGTCGAGTCGAGTTAAATGTGTTGGGAAATGAAAACAGAAAGTCTGGCAGTAGACTTCATCATAGAAACGATTCTCCCAAGAGAGCCCCGGTTACTGCCTCTTCCACAGTAGCTTATTTCTGTACTGTAGTTGATACGGCATTTGATCCAGGTAAGTGTTTTGACGTTATTAACACTTTTACATGACATTCTCTGATTTTCGTGACATATATATAGACATTGCACAGATCATATATTTGGCTAAAGAATTATTTAACCATATATAAGAGCATTTAAGAACGTAAAATGAATACATTCTATGCACCAATAAATTCAGTTAGACGTAAAATGTCAAATTGGGTCATGTTGATTGATTTTCAGCGCGCAGGATGATGACGCCATCCTCCTGCGACACGTTCGTGGCTTTGCCTCCATCCTCCGAGGGACAGCGCGTCATCTTCGGCAAGAACTCGGACAGACCCTGCGATGAGGTGCAAGAGGTGGTTTACTTCCCCTCCAAAGACTACAGTCCGGGAGAAAAAGTCGAGGTATCGCAATGAATCATTTATATGATTACTTAATTATTATAATTATCATTAATTATTATTATGGTCCACTATTAACTACCATAATAACCATTTAATGCATACATTAAAGGCAGACTGCATTTTGTAAATTTCATTTTTTAAGAGCCATTTTTAATAAAGAAATTTTACTGAACTGTCCATGTATGTGGATGTCGTACAAAAAAAATAAAGAATAGTGTGGGAAAAAAATAATATTGAGAAATCCTTGCTCTTTCCAGGTGCTTACTGATGGAATTTTGTTTCTCTGTCATCCTTGTATTATCTGGACAGTGCACATACATAGAGATAGAGCAGGCTGCCCATACTCATGCTGTAGTGTTGAGTAGACCAGCATGGCTCTGGGGAGCTGAAATGGGAGCCAACGAACACCAGGTCTGCATCGGAAATGAGGCTGTGTGGGGGAGAGAAAGCGCTGACGGCGAGGAGGCTTTACTGGGCATGGATCTAGTGAGGTGATCATCAGATTTTTAAAAAGTCACACAAGTGTTTTTGTTAGTGCACTATCAAACATATATGGAGGATTTAGCAGAATTCACACATAACCATAACAACTGTCTCAGTAATCAGGTGAAGAGTTCAATCAGTTGTATTAAGAAAATCCTAAACTCCACAGATCTTTTTACTCATATTCAAATAAAATATTTGACATCCTGTCTGTTCTTTGGCAATGATCATTTCTTCTACATAACCACAATTTTCTTTAATGTTCCGCAGCAATAATTCTGTCAACACCTGATATATGTGATCTGTTCTGTTTTTAGATTGGCTCTGGAGAGAGCAGACAGTGCGGAGAAGGCTCTGAATGTGATAGTGGAGCTTCTGGAAAAATACGGGCAGGGTGGCAACTGTATGGAGGATGAATGCACTTTTACCTACCATAACAGCTTCCTCATATGTGACCGCACTGAGGCCTGGGTGCTGGAGACCGCTGGGAAATACTGGGCTGCAGAGAGAGTAGAGAGTAAATAAAAACAGAGTTTTCTAGATTTACCAGATTAGCAGACTTTTCTGGAATACACAAATTAAACTTCAGTTGTCTATGCTCTAACAAACCTGACCGAGCTCACAAATCAAAAAAACAGTCAGCTGATGTGTTCAATCAGGTGTATCCTGCAGGTCTACTCAAAGGCCAAGGTTGGTTTAGTTCCTCATTTGGCATTTCCACTAGTTCCTATTGCACAAATAACCTATCATAGCCATATCAGGAACAAGACGAGGTAACCAACTATATGGCCAAAATTTTGTGGATGCCCAAACATAACACCCATATGTGGTTCTTCCCCAAACTGTTGCCACAAATTGGAAGCACACAATTGTATAGGATGTCTTTGTATTCTGTATCATTACAATTTCCCTTCACTGAAACTAAGGGACCTAAACCTGTTCCAGCATGACAATGCCCCTGTGCACAAAATCAAGGTCCATGAAGACGATGGTTTACCAAGGTTGGAGTGGAAGAACTCGGGTGGCCTGCACAGAGCCCTAACCTCAACCCCACTGAACACCACTGCCCAACCTCACTAATCCTCTTGTGGCTGAATGAGCACGAATCCCCACAGTCACACTGCAAAATCTAGTGGAAAGCCTTCCCAGAAGAGTGGAGGTTATTATAACAGCAAATGGGGACTAAATCTGGAATGGGATGTTCAACAAGCACATATGGGTGTGATGCTTAGGTGTCCACAAACCTTTGGCCGTATAGTGTATGAATACTAGCTCCTGGCAAATTCTAAACACCATCTCTGTTTTGTTTCTATACAGATGGATATCGTAATATTTCTAATCAGTACTCCATCACCACGAAAATCGACAAGGAG
>CM042535.1:16631398-16678898 GCA_023630585.1 Cranoglanis bouderius | reverse complement strand
GCTGCTATAATTGACAGCACAAGGGTAAGTCATTAAAAATGAAAACATTTATGCTACCTGTCATAAACAACTGTGATATATACACACATACAGACTTTAAAGTGCTCCATAGTGCAATTAAAATCAATTATTGATTTTGTGTTAAAATGTTCCTTTGAAAGTTCTGGGGCATAATGGAAAATGACTGTTGTTATAGCATTGAATAATAACAACCTATGAAACAAATGTATGAATAGTATCGAAGTTGACTAAAAAAAAAAAAAAATTTCCAGTTACTTGCAATCCAAAGCCTTATCTCTTCCTTGTTTACATAGGAGAAAGGTCAGAGGATCATGCAGAAAATGCAAGAGCTGGAGAAGCAAAAAGTGGCAGAAATGGAGAAATACTTAACTACAGGTGTGGAGGACTCGACTCTGCTGGTTCATCTCTTCTCAAATACAGTTGAGGAAGAGCTGAGGGTTTACAGCAAAGCGTGAAACCGCCTGGAGAGACTTTTAGATCTTATTATATAATTAATTAACGATTAATTGATGATTAATAGAAAAAAATAGTAGGAAATGTACTTAATTGCACGGAATTCAAATGCACATAAATTGCACATAATTCAATATACAGCCATTCCTTTATGCTTGAAATTACTCTGGTTATACAAATATCGCATGATGACAATAGTTAAATACAGATATAAAAATCTCAAAGTGATCAGCCTCAGACCCCCCCCCCAATGCTGTATGAGTAATTTTAAAAAGGCATTACAAAGATTTTTGATAGTTAATTCATCAAGCACAAATTTCAGCAAGACTGATTTGCTTTATAGATCAAAGACAAGGTTTAAGTGGCGGTTATGCTTTTTACCCCCACTATAAATTGCATAATTTACACAAAAAAGTGCACTTTTTTTTAAAAATTTAATTGAAACCCAAATGAAATATTAGGGATATGCAATGTAAACATGAAAACAACTGCACCTCTAATAAATAAAGTACCAAAAATACTATTAGCACATTAGCATGTTTTTTTTTAATATTTTTATACAGACAGTGTTGCTGGTGTTACATAGTGCTAACATTAGACACCTGACATCCAAACAGAATCCAAGCAAATAATGTTAAGGTTTGATCGTTTAAGGGGGTTATTTTGACACAGACACACACACACACACACACACACACACAGACACACAGCCTTCAGAGGAAACATCAAACCTTAACAGTATATGTACCGGTATGGCACACTCATACAATGTATTACATATATTAGTTATGTTGTTGAATATGTTTTGAACTCATGGATTGAATATTGGGATAAATGACAATATATGGCAACATATTTGAAATCCTAACCTTTAAAAATTTAGAAATAATAATGAATATTATAAATAAATAACCCCTCCCCCCACCCACTTAGTAGAAGTGATACACCTTATATACTAAGATATACATGTCTAGTGGCTTTCTTAAAGCTCTGATGGTCTTACTTTGTATTTGAAATTCAGTGCATTGTACCCATGTACAACTTAACATATTAAGTTATGTACATCTAGTTTACTCCTCAAAGCACCACATGATTAATTGCATACCTTTTCATCCTGTAAACAAGTCAGTTTATGCCAAGTGTAACTCATAGCAAGCCATAAATCACACTAAAGGTTAAGTCTGGTGTTATATTCAACAGACTGAAACCTGAAACAGCATTTGTCTTTCGTCGGTACAATATTCATCAGGCTTTAGTGATTGACCACACAGCCCTCTGTGAAACAGTAATGCAAGTTGTCGTCTTGGAAATCATAATCATGGGTGATGTGGTGGATGACTCCGCCTTCCAGCAGACGGGAGCCGTAGAGCAGTGCCTCCCCCTGGTCACTGGCCAATCCAACAGTCTGCAGCCACAGCACCATTTCACTGCCAAGAAATGTGTGTGCTACACTGTGCTCCCCACACCTGCACAGCAACACACACAACACACACATAAGTGGGGATGGAGGTAGGAATTAGAATAGTGATTCAGAACAAGCTTGTCTTCAGTGCAATGCAGAACTGAAACTAAAAATGAGGAAGCATGAAAAAAGGTTTTCTCCATAGCTACAAAATATATAAAATCATGTGCTGGAGAAAAACAAAAGTGACTCATACTGTACGTTACGTATGGAATAAAACACTTTGGGGCATGCTGTAATAGAAAAAGAATTAATGACGGGTGGTGTGATGCCTTACCAACCTGAAGTCGATTCATTTCTTATATCAGCATGTCGCAAAGTGTTTTATTCCTCTTCTACCACAGCAATTTGCCAAAGGGTACAATTTTTAATTTATCAGTGAACGTCATAATTTGGATCAGGTCGTTGTTACATTTAATGTCATGGAGCATCTGCAGGAAAAGTTATTTCCTGCTATCACTTATGTTTTTGCAGCTGTAAACGGTAATCCCCTTACCAACCTTTTCTGCTTCATATTTTAAAAATAAATAAATTAATAAATAAATAAAAGCAGCTTGTTGTGTTACAAAAAAAGGGCTGTTTTTTAAATTAACTTCAAGTTCAATAGAGATACTGTCAATAAATGTAAATAAACATAACCTTACAGAAAACTTCTCCAGATGAATGATTAGACATTTTTTTGTTGTTAAGTGAGATTTTTTAGCTGTTATGTTATAGAAAAGAAAATCAACACCTTCTGACCAATCAGATTTGAGAGTTCA
Organism: Cranoglanis bouderius; assembly: GCA_023630585.1. Taxonomy (NCBI): domain Eukaryota; kingdom Metazoa; phylum Chordata; class Actinopteri; order Siluriformes; family Cranoglanididae; genus Cranoglanis; species Cranoglanis bouderius. Next base: position 16,676,201 of record CM042535.1, on the reverse strand, counting down.
ACAGCGCGGTCATAAACAAATTGACTCCTAGTAATAAAGTAAAAATACCTTTTCAGAGTTATCTATCTTATAGCGAATACCTACCTCTTTTCCTGGACAATGTCCTGGACACATTTTTCTTTATGGTACTTGAGAAACTGACTGCAGGTCAGTCTGATCTCCTCAGACACATCAGAGGATTCTGCTGCCTCCTGTCCCTGAGTCTGCACCAGACGTGCTAACCTACATACATAAAACACAGTACAATTAACCAACACAAGCAACACAGACTATTAACAGCCCTTATAATGAGATCTCACCAACGTGAATGAACATACCTCTTTTTAAATGGTATAATGATTAAATGTTTGTCAAGGCCAAAAATGCCAAATGATATAAAGCCCTATGGGGGAGAGAGGCAGATGTAGTGTTAACTATAAAGTAATGATGGACAAATAAAATGTTGATGCAAGACTGGAAGCAGACATTCTTACCTGTCCAAAGTTGATCACAGCACAGAAGAATTGCAGCTCTAAGTAGAGTCTCCCTGGAATTGGACTGAATAGCCACCAGAGGTAGCTGGAGAAATTCTACAACACACAAGCACACACAGCATGAGGGTAGGAGAACATGGGTGAGTGACATGTTCAAGACTCTAAGCACAGTGACATTATCAGAGTGAATGGAAGGTAAATCTGCTATGGTAGGTAAGAGGGTTGAGACGGCACCATATGTCCATCTGAAGGAACTGTAAATCTGTATTAGTAATACTTAGTTTTATTTGCCTTTGGATTTGGCATTTGTAATTTCAGTTTTAGGTAAAAAGTTTTTGGTTCCCATACTACAAATTTGAAATTCATTAACTGTAGAGACAGGGACCCTAGACTAATTTACTGTGGCCCTGCTGTCACTGAAAATTTATTATTTATTTATTTCTTAAAAAAATGTGATTTATCAGAAATATATCATGCATAGGAAATCCTTTTGTCTAGAGAGGTCAAAAAAAAATACAGATAAAAGAGGGTAAAAGAATAGAATGGTTCCATGTACAGACACATGGATCTCATTTCAGAGGTCTGAGTATCGGTCAATACCTGATACTGATTCAATACTGATGGTTTCTTAGTAAAGGAGATGACTTTGCAAGCTTCTGTTGTGCAATACATCAGAGCCATGATGGAGACATGTTTTTGGAAAATGTGTCGTATGTTCGCATGTAAGTACCATGTTATGTCAGGCAACGTTACATACTTAATTCATGGGCATAAATTAGGCCAATGGACTGAATTTGGAAATATATGAAGTTGGATCCACTACTGATCCAGCATTTCAGGATTATCAGTAATGAATCAGTGCACCCCATATTTTAGACTAGAGCCTCTTATTTAATGTGACTAGTGTACAATCCCATTCTGAAAAAGTTGGGACAGTATGGAAAATGCAAAAAAAAAAAAAAAAAAAACCCAAACACACAAAAAGTGTCATTTAAAAATTCAATTCACTCCGTACTATATTGAAAACACATTATTAACACATTTGATGTTTTACTTTGTGAATTTTTGAAAATATTCACTAATTTCAAATCTGATGACTGCAACACACTCCAAAAAAGTTGGGACGGTCGATTGTTTACCACTGTGTAACATCACTTTTTCTTTTAATAACACTTATTAAGCGTTTGGGCACTGAAGACACCAGTTGGTTAAGTTTAACAAGAGGAATTTTCCCCCATTCATCCATTATGCATTTCTTCAGCTGCGCAACTGTACGGGGAACTTAACTTGCATCTGTGGATGCAGCAGCGAATGGTGTTGACTGACACAGGTTTACCAAAGTGTTCCCGAGCCCATGCCAGGATATCCATTACAGCCTCGGCTTTTTTTTTTTTGACGATTTTTAAGACAGTGACGTCTGAGGGATCAGAGATCATGCACATTCAAAAGTGATTTTCAGCCTTGCCCTTTACGCACCGAGATTTGACTGGATTCCTTGAATCTTTTAATTATATTGTGCACTGTAGAAGGTGAAATGCCCAAAATCCTACCGATTTGTCTTTGGGGAATGTTGTTCTCAAAGTGTTGGATTATTTCTCTGACGCAATCTGTTGGTAGATTGATCATCAGATTGATCACGAGCCTTGACCCATCCTTGCTCTTGAAATACTAAGCCTTTTTTGGAGGCTCCTTATGTACTATGATTAGACGATTGCCTCACCTGTTTCACATCACCTTCTTATTTCAACTTGTCACATCGCTATTAGTCCTAAATCGCCCCGTCCCAACTTTTTTGGAACATGTTGCATGCATCAATTTCAAAATAAACATTTATCTTCAAAAAACTATGCAGTTGATTAGGTAAAACATCAGATACCTTGTCTTTATACGTTTTTTGTTTAAATACACATCAAAGTACATTTACAAATCACTCCTCTTTGTTTTTATTAACATTTTCCATACTGTCCCAACTTTTTCAGAATTGGGGTTGTACATTAGGTGGATGTTTATTGGAACTTTGCAAAGAGCCACAGACTGTTTTCTTCCACATTTATTTCTACCACCACTTATTTTATTTGCTTTGCTTTGATTTTATTTCAACTTATCTCCAATTGTATTTATTGCCATTTACTCAGTTAATATGTATTCAGATACTGCAGATACTATGAATTGTATCTATGTTTCATTCTTTCTCTGTCTGGCAGTTGTAACAACTAAAATTCCCTTAGAGGACTGAGAGAATCTATCCAAAACTGTGCTGTATAATTTTTTTTCTATTAAAAAATAAAATCAATCAAGTACTCAAATCAGCGATAAAAGCTACTGAAAACATGTACCATCTTTCCCCAGACCCAAAGTGAAAATGAAATGAATGTAGATGGAATCATGAAATAACTGAATTTTGGGAGAAAGACTGAAGCATCACCGTCCTCCTGATTAACTTCCTATAAATTCCCATCTCCCTCGTGCTTATTGTGACCGAGCATCCACCATCTCCATGTCTCCGCCTGACTGTCTACTGCAGTGGTCATCAACCCTGTTCCTGGAGATCTACCTTCCTGCAGGTTTCATCTCCAACCAAAATCGAACAAACTTGTTTTAGTTGATAAAGAACTTCTTAAGGCAATGATTAGATGGCGAGCACAATTATGGTTGGAGCTAAAGTCTTCAGGAAAGTAGATCTCCAGGAACAGGGTCGGTGACCACTGGGCTATTGCATAGCAGAAGCCATACCATTTAGCTGAAGATTTGGTTTCTCCATGAAAAATGAGCATTAAGTGCAGCAGAGATGTAATATATACTTACAGCTAGGAGGCTGACAGTGAGTAGCAGACAGAGAAGTACATGTCTAGCCACCTGTCTGTCTGCACTCTGCTGTTTCTGTTCCTCTTCCACCAGCAAACAATGAGAGGAGTCACAGCAGTTTCCACACTGACCTGTGCACAGAGTCACATCTCACACACTAACCATGGCAAGGACCAACATATTGTTACAGTATAAACATTACAGTATAGTTCATTTAGAGGACACAACTGTGATCTTCCCTTTAGCACCAAGATCTAAAACATTTTTCTGTATTTTCGGTATTTTTCTGTAAACAAAGTTCACCATACATAAATACCACTGCAACAATCTAATACAATAGATACATAGAGTATGTCTGAAATCGTTTTTCTTCTAAAGCATCCTTTTATTTTGAGTATATTTTAAGGGTGTTTCTGGCATTACAAATTAGTAACAAGAAGGGCTAGACTTGTTCGTGGCGGAGGCATCCCCATTGATGCTGTTGGTGTTGGCTTCTAATTGTTTCTCTCTTAAAGGTCATGAGACTTTTGCTCATTCAAAAGAGCTCAGTTTTATCTGAGATTTTGTTTTAATTTCTGAAACAATTTAGTATGAGATATACACATAAACAGAAGAAATCAGGATGGGGGCAAATACTTTTCCCACAGCACTGTATATATAAATGTATCTAATCTCACTTAGCACATCTTAGCATCTTAGCTCAGCTAGACATACAGTTGGAGTTGCATGATGGAACAGACAGCACCCAAATTCAAAAAGAGTGCAAAACAAGATATGAATAAATAACTATTAATCAAGTGAAAAACACACAGCTGAACTACAAAGGTAATTTCAAGCCCTTGTAACCAAGCTAGCAGTGATAATTTACCTGGCTGTATAGATGATGTGTCCTTCACACTGCTGTTGCAAATATTATTAGGTACAGTCTGAACTGAAGTACAGTTACACACACATTCCTGACACGCTGGAAGAACAAAACAACACAAAGAAATGTGTAATAAGTAGTCTTGCAGCAAAATATGCACATCTAATTACCAAGTGTAAAATACCACCACTTCATCTGAAGTGATTTAGATCAGACTGTAACATGTTAGCAATGGTAATGTGTATTACCTCTTCTAATACCATCCTCTATGGTGGGCTGCTCAATAGTGCTTTGGGTTTGTGCACTGTTCTCAGTCTTGTGGTCCTCTGCAATGGCATTTAGTGAGCCATGCTCAAGGGTTTGATATTCCGGTGTGCCTCTGTTGAGCAGCATGAGGGAGATTGCAGCTACAGCTATACCTACACCCAACACAACCACTGTACACACAACCTACATGCACAAAGGGAGAGACAGAGGAATGGGAATTAGGGCTTTAAAAAAAAAAAAAAAAAATTTACACGGGAGGATCTCGTTAATGATCTCAAGGCAGCTGGGACCATAGTCACCAAGAAAACAATTGGTAACACACTACGCTGTGAAGGACTGAAATCCTGCGGCGCCCGCAATGTCCCCCTGCTCAAGAAAGCACCATCTGAAGTTTGTCTGAATGATTCAGAGGAGAACTGGGTGAAAGTGTTGTGGTCAGATGAGACCAAAATCGAGCTCTTTGGCATCAATTCAACTCGCCGTGTTTGGAGGAGGAGGAATGCTGCCTATGACCCCAAGAACACCATCCCCACCGTCAAACATGGAGGTGGGAACATTATGCTTTGGGGGTGTTTTTCTGCTAAGGGGACAGGACAACTGCACTGCATCAAAGGGACAATGGACGGGGCCATGTACCATCAAATCTTGGGTGAGAACCTCCTTCCCTCAGCCAGGGCATTGAAAATGGGTCGTGGATGGGTATTCCAGCATGACAATGACCCAAAACACACAGCCAAGGCAACAAAGTAGTGGCTCAAGAAGAAGCACATTAAGGTCCTGGAGTGGCCTAGCCAGTCTCCAGACCTTAATCCCATAGAAAATCTATGGAGGGAGCTGAAGGTTCGAGTTGCCAAACGTCAGCCTCGAGACCTTAATGACTTGGAGAGGATCTGCAAAGAGGAGTGGGACAAAATCCCTCCTGAGATGTGTGCAAACCTGGTGGCCAACTACAAGAAACGTCTGACCTCTGTGATTGCCAACAAGGGTTTTGCCACCAAGTACTAAGTCAAAGGGGTCAAATACTTTTTTCACTCATTAAAATGCAAATCAATTTATAACTTTTTTGAAATGTGTTTTTCTGGATTTTTTTGTTGTTATTCTGTCTCTCACTGTTACATATACAAATACACCTACCATTAAAATTATAGACCGATCATTTCTTTGTCAGTGGGCATATATATATATATATATATATTTCTACTTGTGGAAATGAATTCAGAAATTTCTTGAGGACCTTGTAAGAACTGTACAAAATACATTTTATTTCACTACACATCAAACAATGAGTGGAGCCACAGCAGCTCCTGTGACCTGTAATCAGTTTAAGGCAAGACATGCAGTATGTTCTAAATAATGCTAGTGTCTATGGATCATACCAGTAGGCTAAAGTTTCTTGAACACAGTTACTGAAACACAGTCCATGCTTCTAGATGGTGAACCAACACTTGGTGTAGGTTGAATGTGCACCATTATCAAGATCATGTAATTGTCATGCATTATCAAACATGAAATCCTTTACCTGTGGTGGGCCGAAAAAGAAGGCAGAATCAGTGGTATCTGGCATCTTCTCTCCCACCATGAGCAAGATACTTATTGCTACACCTGGCACTCTGTAAATGGGAGACATAAGACACTTGGTATTGTACATAAGCTGCCATGCTTCTCCTTGAATGGATCACACAAAAGCAGCCATTATACAAAATGCACTGCACCTTAGTAAATTGCTGGTGTATAATTAAAAATTATTATTTATTTGTTTTTAATAAAGCACACAGAGTCTGAACAGGAACATGAATATGCATTTACGTGTGTGATTTGTAGTTGCTAACATTTATACCAAGAATATATACCAAGTAATATTTCTATAACCAATTCATTTTTAAATGTTATCACTATTTTTTTGACTGTTCAAACAATAGTAAACATAGTGTACACTAAAATATTATGGGTTCCAGTAAAATTAAGAATATGTTTATTGCAGGAGGGGTGTGGCCGAGTGTCAGCTGTGGACGGAGAGGAGGCAGGTCGAACTGGCAGGGAACGCGTGATGATTCTTACCTGCATGTAATTAGTGAAAGTTAATTTGTTTGTGTTTCTTTGTGCTCTCAGTTGCCGCCAGAAGGGGAAAGAGAGAGAGGGAGGGAGGGAGAGGGAGAGAGAGAGAGAGAGAGAGAGAGAGAGAGAGAGAGAGAAAGAGAGAGAGAGAGAGAGAGAAAGAGAGAGAGAGAAACCGCACAGAGCCATGTGTGTGGGTGTGTTTATAATTTAAAAGCTGAAAAGCGAAAGTAAAGTTGCAAACAGAGCCCTTTTTGAGTTATTCCAACCTGCCTCCCACTTCCTCAGTGTCACTAGGTTTATATGATCTCTGAACTCAGCAGGAAAGGCGAGTTTGGAAGTGTTGCATGAATATCCCCACCCAGCACACCACAACACACCACTTTAGGCAAGATATCGTTTTGGTGCCCCACCTAACGTATATACACATGCTGCTGCCTGATGCAGAATGAACAGACAAACAAAAGCACACATGCACATACTTTAGTGTAATACCACTACAACACATCTCTGATCCTGCTTTGGTTGCTATACCAAACTTCTTCAATGTCTAATCAGAAGACTGCTAATCAGAAGTTTGTAGCCAATACTGCCTGTAGCCAATCGAATCACTTTGGTAATGTTTTCAATTAGTTTTACCTGTCTGCCAACCCCACCCAAAACAAACTAGATAAATAATTAATATGCTCTTTATGTGCCAGTAAAAGTCAAATCCGTGCAAGCCCTAGTAATAGCAGCTCTAAAGACAAAAAATTAAAAACTCACCCCCAACCAATTAGCATTAAAACTCCAGTCTGTACTTTCAGCTCCTCATCCCTCCTCAGCAAGAACAGAGAGAGAGCTATCAGACCTTTGAAAACCGAACGAAAATCATTAACATCAACAGTGGAAAATTTTGACATATTGTTGTAATGATATTTCTTCCTTAAATGAGTGTAACGAGTATGTATGTGCACATTTTTTGTCTTACTTGGCCAAATGTAAGTGCTGTAGAGTGAGCCATAGAGTAGAGTGAAGGTCAAAACCTGAGCAACGAAGTTATCCTTAACCACCACAAACTTCCAAGCGATCATACCTATACATACCCCCAGCTACACATTTGAGGCAAAAACAAACATAAGAACCATACAAATATAAGCACTTATGTAAGAAATAAAACATAATGGAACCGGCTGTTATAGGAAAACAATCAATGACAGGGTGGTCTGATGCTGCCCAACTGCAGTGGAGTAACAAACACCCTGAAGTTGATTATTTTCCAATAAGAGCATGGTCCATTCTTATACCACACAAATGTCATTATGACACAAAACCCTCTGTCCTGTCAGACTGTTACAAAGCACTGACACTGGAGACTCCTTCAATAAAAAAAATAAATAAATAAATAAAAAAATCCATAAAAAAAATTAAGTTAAAAAAAAACCCCAAAAATTAAAATGTACATCTTTACACAAAACTTCATCATATCAATGATGTGGTTTTTTTTTTTTTAAATAAACTTATGTGGAGCATCTGCCATACTATTCCCTGTGCTGTTACTATAGAAACAATAACATATTAGAATGAGCACATTAATATAAACCTGTGATTTGCCTTGCAGTTGGAACTACTGCTGTTATAGAAAACTAATCAGCACCTTCTGAACTAGAGGTATTCACACTTTGGGGTGTGAAGGAATTGCGGGGGGCATGGGCGAGATGAAAAATATCAAAAAATACCAATAAATATTTAAATTTCAAACCTGACAACCTTTATGCATTTTGGTAGGAGCTTACAATTTTATCAGCAGAATGCAAAAATAATCCATATGAGCAGTCTTTTCCCCCTACAATAAAATGGGCAGAGGAGCCAATCGACATGTGAATCTGAAATGATTAATGGTTGTGCGCAGGTGTTTTAGCTCAAAACTCAAAAGATGTACTCATGCAACATCCTCACTTTCTGTCACGGTAAATGGTTTATTGAGATCATTGTGAATGCGAAATAAAATCTATCGATGTGTGTCTGACTTAACCATCATTAAATAAGCATATAACATCAGTTGACTATGTTTATTAGGGATGCCACCAAAATATTTCAGCCGAAATTAGTCAAAAGCAGCTTTTTTGGGTTTGCATCCAAAAGAGATAAAAGCCTGAAAAATGTTTACATTAAACAGGCCTATAACACAGTGTAAAATTGAACACTTTACAATGTTGACGGTAATTATAATTGGACTGTGATTTAATACACTGTTTGCTTTGCTCTCCTATGACAGTCAGTAACCATTTATGGTTTTCAGGACAGATATTAGACACTTGATTTTAAAAAGTATTATAGTGGGAGGTGCAAGTTCTCCAAAAACTGGGAAGTGGGCTCATGGGGAAAAAGTTTGAATACCTCTGTTCTGACCAATCAGGATTGAGAATTCAACAGCGCTGTGGTATAATTGATTTTAATCTCTCATGTGTCACATTTTCACAACTAATTTATATTATATTCTGTTTCACAAACACATGTTAGTCATGTCAACAATTTGCAAATAGAGTAGTAGGTCAAATTAAATATTGTCAGTGTGATTATCACTGCCTCACCTGTGCCACGAACAGATTGATGGTGAATATATGCGGACGTCTGCGGAACTTCTTACTCATTATACTGACAGCAACACACCACACCTGCAACACATGCGCACACACACACACACACAAACACACACACACACACACACATTACTCTATCATAACTGCTGTACACTTAAATTGCACCCACTGGAGGACATACAAGTATTTCAGGTTCCATTAAGCTCTTTTCAGGTGTCAGTATATCCTGCAAAAACTTGTTTCAAAACCATGCAAAACATCCCACGCTCCTATCATGATGTAACACAGATAATGGCAACAAAATCAGACTTGAACATTTAAATGAGGACTCTGTGTGGCACAATTTGCTCCACTTAGGGTGGAGATCTATTTAAATGCATTCATTTGTTTGTTTGAAACCATTTCTGTTTCCTGATTGTGTGTGGACCTAGACTTAGCATAATATAAAGAGGAAGGAAGCGTAGGCCCCCTGTGGTTGAGCACAGTGAACAAAATCCCCCAGATTAGAAACACTCTGCACTGCTGCACAACAAAGCACAAACTATTTTAAAGCTCAAACTATTATATATATACACAGTGCTGTGAAAAACTATTTGCCCCACACTGATTTCTTCTGTTTTTGTGAAGATCTTAATTGTTTTGGAAATTAAATAAAAAATCTAAGATAAAAACAAAGGCAACCTGAGTAAACACAAAATACAGTTATTTATTGAAGCAAAAATAAATAAATAAATAAATTATCCAATACCGACTGGGCCTGTGTGAAAATGTATTTGCCCATGTAGTTACCAATTCCCCAAATTACAAAAAATTATATAAAACGAATTATAATTATAAAAAACGAAACTGCATTCATAATGGGGTTCAGCTGGACTAGCCGCAATCTGGCCTGATTACTGCAAACCCTGTTCAATCAAATCAACACTTAAATAGAACTTTTTCCAACAGCATGAAAAAGTAAATAAAAACTGTATTGTGCGTTTACTCAGGTTGCCTTTGTTTTGTTGTATTGTCATTTGAATATCTAAAACTATATAGTATGAGATATACACAAAAAAAGAAGAAATCTGGATGGGGCCAATACGTTTTCACAGCACTCTCTCTCCATCTCTCTCATATATTACACACACACACACACACACATCATAATACTAGTTTAACATGACATGGTTTGATGAAGAATAATTTTAGACCCTGTTATTTATTCTCCTGTAATTATCATACTGATTTAATATAATCCTATATCATTACACTAGGCTACAGAGCTCAAAACCTGAGTGACTCAATTTGGTTTGGAAAAAAAAAAAAACAGAACTGGAGGAAGCAACAAAGTAAGAAAAGGAACAGAAAGGGCATAGTATGCACTTTGTGTACAAGGGAACTACTCACTAGAGCGACTAGGCTGACAATGCTGATGTTAAAGCTAATGTTCTGTAGTGCTGATTCTAGTAGTTTGGGATCCATCCAGGGAATAGTCAGCAGCCATGCAGAGACGTACATTATAGGAGCAGAGAGGAATGTGCTGATCACCATCCCCGATGTCATCTGTAAAAATGAAAGTCATGTACACTCAAAGATAACTACACACCTTCAAAACTAAAGTTATTATTATACACATATCACATAGTACTTATCATGGGGGGGGGAGGAAAAGGCACTTTGACCTAAAGTTAGCCAACATAACGCACGTTTCCTACCTTCCAAGCCACAAGTGCATTACCTGGTGACATCACAATTTAGTATAGGCCACAGCTTTTATATTTATCTCTACTTTATCTTAGAAGCAGACAGAAATATATGCAGTGAAAAAATAAATACACCCCATAGTAATTGTTGGCTTTTTTGACATATTTGGACAAGCAAACATTTGATCATCTTTGAAACAGTGCCTATTAATGAAGTTTATATACTTAAACAAACTCACAAGGAAAATTAGCTTTTTCAATCATTTATTCAACAGAAATATCAATAGATGTGATATTCTCCTGTGGAAAAAGTAAGTACAGTAAGAAATAACTTCTTGTAGGCGTTTTGCATAATTGTCCATCAGGCTTGCTAGAATTTTCAACCACTCTTCCATGCAATATTCTTTCAGCTGCAAGATGTTTGAGGGTTTTCTTGCATGTGCTGCCCGTTTCAAATCCCCCCCACAACATTTCAATGGGATTCAAAGCCGGGCTTTGACTAGGCCATTCCATAACCCTCCATTTCTTCTTTTTGAGCCATTCCTTGGTGGATTTGCTAGTGTGCTTAGGATCATTATCCTGTTGAAAGGCCCACTTTCGGTTCAACTTCAACTTTCAGACAGATGGCCTCACATTATCTTCAAGCACTCTTTCAACTATGAATTCTGCATCATATCAATCAATGCAAGCTGTCCAGTCCAGTTTCGCAGTTGGTATGAAGTGCTTCTCCTGAAAAGCTGTCTTTGGTCTGCGCCAAACATTTCAGCCATTTCTGTGGCCAAACAACTCTATCTTTGATTTGTCTGTCCAGAGCATATTATTCCAAAAGGCCTGGTCTTTGCCTATATGCTAACTGACAAACTGTAGTCTTGCAAAGGCTTTTTCCTGGCACGCCTCCCATGCAGGTCAAATTTGTGCAATCTCTTTCTGATTGTAGAAGCATGTACTTTGACACCAACAGCTGCACGACTTATTAGCAGATCCTGTGATGAAATTTTGGGGGTTCTTGGAGACTTCTTTTTGCCACAGATGGTCTGCTCATGGGCTGAATTTGCTGGGACAGCCAGTCCTGGAAAAATTGGCAATCGTTTGAAATCTGTTCCACTTGTATATTATTTTCCTTACAGTGGAATGATGCATTTCAAATAACTTGGAGATCTTTTTAAATCCCTTGCCAGACTCATAAGCATCCACAACTCTTTAGAACTTGGCATGATGACACCACAAACCTCAATAACAAAGGGAACACCAGACACTAGATGAGATGGGTATAAATAAGACAGGTTCCACCTGCACTCCCTAAGCAGGTTCTAATCACCGGTACCCAATCTTGAACACCTGATTCTAATTTTATGGATTTGAAGGTGTGATAAACGTAGGGGTGTACTTACTTTTTCCATGTGACTGATCTGTTTTTATGTTCATTTAAATTGTGAAAATTACTACAAAATGTCAATTTTATGTGTCACTTGATAGAGTGTATCAACTTTATTAATAGGCATTGTTTCAAAGCGGATCAAATGTTCGCTTGTCCAAATATGTAAAAACAAAAACAATCATTTCCATGGGGTGTACTTATACTTTTTTCACATGAGTGTATAATGAATGACTCAGCTAGACATTTTTGGTCTTATAAAGTACCAAATACACACACAAGCACTTACCACCTGCAGCTCCATGTTGTAATGACTGGCATAAATGGCCACACTGGGTGCAGTGGGGAAAACGCCATACAGGAAAGCATAATTAGAGAGACTGCTCTGGTTTTGAGAGCTAATATTCCCTCTGTCCAAAACCTCCACCATACCTCTACAAATCAGCGGCATCACCAGTCTAAGGGAAACACACACACACACACACACACACACACAGTGTGAAGGTGCATCGCATTTTTGTTACCTGAAAATCTTACATTTCTACAACACTCATCTCTACACATCACACGTTACATCCCTGAAAACCACGATCCTCATAAATGCTGGTTATCTGTTGAAAAGTTCAAAATACTACAGATTAGTTAGTGGTCAACTGATAAGTCAGTACAATGTGTATTTGTAAATTTTGCATATTATATAGCTCGTCCCACAACGTTTGAATTATGAACTATTTTATGTAGCTTCGTGACATATTGTATAATCATACTTCATTCTGTGCTGTTTAAAACTAATCTGTATGACTACTGTGCAAAACTACTGCATAATCAAATAAATCAATAATAAGTATCATGGCATGCAGAATAGCAATACGTTGATAACATGTTTCAATAATAAAAACATAATATAAAAATCCACCTCACTCTGCAAATAAAAGGCAGTGCAGTGTTTTTATGTCAGGTAGACAGTCTAGACAGACAGATACTCTGTTGACATGCATTTCTCAAATTGAAAAGTTTATAATAAAATATTTTCGCAATGGTTTTGGTTGATAAAGCTAAAAATGCTCAACAATTTAGAGTTTCTGTGTTGTTTCTTTATAACTGCTTAATTGCAATACAATATTCTGCATTTTATTGGTCAATGGTTTCGCTGAGCTCTAGATAATTTACCTCAGTAGGAGAGTTACACAGATTAGGAAAATTATGCTTTGTGGACAGGAGCAGGTTTGCATTTGCAAACCCACCAAATCAAAACACTGATAATAACTGTGTGGAATCAGCACACAAACAGGTCATCCATGGCAACAAATTTTCCTGAGGGTTATGATTTAGTTTTGCTACAATTTCGTACATATCCAGACCAAAATAAAACTTGCTAAATTTGAAACTTGCCAATTATCTAAATGCAAAAACAGAAATCCACCAAGCTGTAACCTGCATGGACTGAAAGATAGGATTGTTATTGCACAATAATGTAAAAACAAACAGTATGATGACACTGTCATCTTTCTTTCTTCTTGTTTTTTTTTTTTGTTTTTTTTTAAAGACGTTGTGCACATAAAGCTGGAATGGTTATGGGTCATATCCAAAAACAAGTCAGATGTTGGGCATCTGATATACAACACTGGGCAGTTCATACAGGATTTTTTTGTGCTTTTTTTTTTTTTTTTTTTTCAAACTACTTGAATTGGTGATATTACAATTGCACGAACTCGTTTTGCACGATCTTTCACAGTGATGTCTGGAGGGACTGGCTAGGCCTAAACATTAAATACACTTACAATTTGGCAGTGATGAGCAGTATGAGAGCCACAACAGTGGACCTAGTTAGTTTCTTCAGCTGCCCCACCATGGTCAAACCCAGATAAAACAGAGCTGCTCCTCCAAAAGCGTTGGCCAAACCATCCACAAACTCCTGCATGAAATCAGGGATCTTTGGGCCCAGGACAAAGTGTGCTGCAATCCCGATTACCACCATGAAGACAATGGGATTCTTGACAACGTGAATACAGACCACCCCGACCACATGCAGCTTACTCTTCTGCTGCCGTTGCTCACGTCTCCATTTCTGGACCTCGCAGAATGCAAACCCAATAGGATTGAGCACCATGAGGGAGATTGGTGCCACCAGGTAGATATACTGAAGGTATTCTGGATGGCTGTTTCTGTATAGAGCTTCAACTGTGGAGAAAGGTTTCATACACCAGTTGGAGTGAAAAGGAAGTATTGCAAAATACAATCATAAAAAAACAATCATGTCATACACATAATGTACCTGACTGTTGCAAAATGATTTCATCCAACATCCTGTTTTATTATCTTGGTGGGAATTACCATAAAAAAGTACAGTAACCACATGAAACTGTTGAGTCATTAGATTCAGACCAATCTAACAGAACCAGGAACCAAGCAAACAACCACAGGGATTATCTAGATCTGCATGGTGTAAGCACTGACACTTCAGTCAACATGGCTGTGGAAATCTATGTGTGGGTAATAAGGATGTAGTGATATACAGTACAACATATTGGAGGCAATGTTGATCTGAAATGCTGAAGCAGATTTTAGATTTTCAAATGTGAATCACTGATGTATTTTATGCTGTGAAAATGTGCAGTGTTGACAGACAACTCAGATCTTTCACATGAATACAGCACCCACATCACGTCTTAAAAGCACACTGCCATTATGCTTTTGGTTTTTTACATACCTTGGCAATAGAAAGTTGGATAGATTGACTAAAAGGAGGTCAGCACATCAAGATAATATAAGAAGTAAAAAATTAGGATTGTGCATCCTTAATGAATAATGAGGCACTCTTATCTTTTGAGAGTTGTGAATACGTTTAACTTGAATGGCTGGACCATTTACTTTTCTCTTTAAAATAAAAACCAACAAAATATCTAGATCTGACCGGAAAATAAAAAGTGACTTACCTATAGGGTATCCCAGGGCAAAGTCATTACTCTGGGTGGCAAATATGGAGAAAAGTCCGGCTTTGGCGTATCGGCTGTCCTTGCTGGCCACCAGTAAAGTCAGTACACACACAACACAGAACACACTCAGTTTGGCCACTAAGATGCTCCAAAGAAATGGCCAGATGACATTGCCAAAGTCCAGCAGCACCATGTTCTTAAACAGCAGTGCTGGTAGGGCAAATTTTGACACAAAGTTCCCCAGACCTTTGGCTTGGGTGGAGGTGATGATATTGGCCCGACCAGCGATGTAGCCACATAGTATGATCCCAAAACACTCAAGGAGAGCAGGCAAGAGTTTATCGATAGACATGGCAGGAGGAGAGACAGATGAGAGACCTTCTCCATGTATGTGGTTGGACATGGAGATAGTGTTTGAAAGGACATCCATCCTGTTGGAGGTCTGAAGCCTTCAGATGTGGATGGAAGGTGGCTTAAAGTCTAAAAATGCAAAACCAGCGTGGGGTGTTTAACCAAAGAAATCATTTAGAACAAACTACATCTGAAGACAAGGAATGGTCTCTTTGATTGAATGGTTACTGATTTGTTACACTTCAATATAGCAGGGTGAAAAACAAAATCAACACTGGATCAGCATGTAAGTATGCTATACCCGGTATATTAACACTATATAATCCAATCTAACAATTTCACAGTTTAGCAAAACATGTTTTGACAGTTTAACAAAACATGACATGGCATTCTTTAAAGACTCTGATAAAGCTGAAAATCACCATAGTCACCCATTTTAGACTTGTTACCTGGCTGTAGTGAAGTGCTGAACGGTCATGAAACAGCACTGTAGCCCCACATGGCGAGCAGACGAAGAAAACAAAGCTAGTTACCTTCTTGTTTTAACCAGTTTCGCCCCCGTTGAGAGACTGTTCAAAGCGAGGTGTCATTAATGTCAGCAGGAACACTTCCATGCCAGAAGGAAACTTGATACACACATTGAAACACCGCGCAGCTCAGATTGTCCAGTTCTCTTCCCACGACATGTGCTCGACTTCATCAACCGCCCGACATATACTTTAGCCAATCGCAGTGAGCGGAGGCGGGGTTATAGAAATATACACGGGAACCTTATTTTTTTGTGAGGCTTTAATAAAAGTCCTTTTTATTATTAACTGAAAAGTCTTCAACGTCGGAGTTTTAGCGTCATTGTTACAAAACTTTAAAATACACGAATTAAAACAATATATTAAAAAAATAAATAAAAATCTCACTCTTTCGAGAAAACAATTTTCTGCTAGTTAGTCTTATGGGAAGAGAGCCCCTGACTGAAGAGATGTGACGCCCATTTTCTGTACCTGGGTCGGCTAGCAAGACATTTGAGGTGACCATTTTTTCCTTCTTAATATCAGACGCTACGACTTTATTTCTCGAAATGTTACTAATTTGTTATTATTATTATTATTATTATTATTATTATTATTATTATTATTATTTTAACAATGACACCTAGCAGCCGTCTGCTAT
Organism: Cranoglanis bouderius; assembly: GCA_023630585.1. Taxonomy (NCBI): domain Eukaryota; kingdom Metazoa; phylum Chordata; class Actinopteri; order Siluriformes; family Cranoglanididae; genus Cranoglanis; species Cranoglanis bouderius. The sequence goes on along the minus strand of CM042535.1, from coordinate 16,659,640 downwards.
TCATCATCAAAGTTCAATTCAGTTCAGTTTTATTTGTATAGAGCGTTTAACAATTGACATTGCCACAAAGATGGCATGAGGAAACAAAATAGAGAGGAACCAGACTCAAAAAGGAACTTATCCTCTTCTGGGTGATACTGGAATACAAATCATTACACTTCTACGACATACTATCATCTGTATATGTAGGTGCTGGCCCAGCTGGCCAGCTCACCTGGCTTCATATTGCTGTGCAATGATGGTGATGAACTCATCTGTGTCTGGCTGCCAGAACACGGCCACAACTCAACCCTGATGATACTGTGTGTCATGAAAAAGATAAGGAGCAGATTTTACAGCAGGGCCACTTCTAGCCCAAAATTAAACACTGCACAAGAATTGGTTGAGTTAGTGCAATTTTCCACCCATATTCTAAATGCCATGCAAACCTTGAATGCCATAATTGCCTCGTATGTACCTGGCACAGAATGTTCTGCTATGTGAGGTTTGTTCTGATATCACTTCGTCCTCAGAGTTCAAAGTCTTCTTTTGCAGACTAGACGTACACTTTCTAGTTTAATTCACTGCGCCGTTCAGCCAACGTGTCTTCTAAAAGATATTTTAGCCTTCTCAGCAAGAACAGCAGAACAAAAAATATTCTTTCCATCTCTGTTTGTGTTTTTATTTGTCTTTATTAAAATGCAATATACTCAGAAAAGGAAATGAAATGTAGCCAGATAACTGCCTTTGAAAATAACTGAATTTGAATACATTGCACTGCGATATGCCCACATCAGAATGATCAGTATTATTAATGTATATACATTACATATGAATAATGTTTAATACAGCTATTTGTGTGTGTGCATGTGTGTGTGTGTGCGTGTGAGAGAGAGAGAGAGAGAGAGAGAGAGAGAGAGAGTGCACACACTCTCTTACATGTGGAATTAAAAACTCTGCAACATTCAGAAAATTAATAGTATGAATAGTATGAATAGTAATACAGCGGTGGCATGACTGATTTTTGTTTATCTTTATCTGGGTATTGGAGGCAGTGGAGGAGCTCCTCTTTCCCTCGGTAATGTTCCTGCAGAAAAAACACAAGGTTTCATAGTAATGGATTCTGAATGTATATGTAAACGTTTTATTGGAATGCCCACATTTACATTATCTGAATAAAACACATTATTCAGACACACAGAAAACAAAATATGGCAAAAATTGATAAACCATAAATAATGTTCCTCACCTTTGCCATCATTCTTACCAGCCTTGCTGGGGTACGTCTTAGGGATGGAAATGTAAGGCTCAGGTGGGGGCAGCTCAGAAATTGCATGGAAGGAAAACCTCATCTCCCATTCATCTAAAAAAGGAGAACCTTGTGGGTTTACTGTCAGGGTCAAATTTCACCAAATCATGATACAGCCCAGGGGTCACCTGTGTTATCAACAAACTGATGGTGGGGCTGAAGCTTTTACATTCAGCCAAATCCACATCGAATAGTCAGAAGAAGACCACATCAATTCATTAAACGAGCTCTTGCTTTATTAAAGGAAAACATGCAGCTACACTACCCTTTGCAGATAAGATTGGTGACCCCTAATAAAACCTTGTTAATAATCTCTGATGATTATTAACCCACCCTTTGAGATTATTTTAGCTTCTAACATTTTAAGTGCAAAAAACAATATGGGTAGCATTAAGCCATTTATAAGGTTGAGGCCAAACTATGTCTATAATAAAATGTTATGATCCTGTATTTTGCTACAACCTATCCAATGTAAAAGTTTAATAGGAAGGCATTTAGTACTGTTTTTTTTCAGCCACATGATTAACTTGTTAACAGACATGTTTATGAATCCAGTTGTAAAGTATACAGTATCGCAATTAGTCCTTGGCCAGACAGATTTCAGGTCTGTCATGCTAGATTTGGCACACTTAATACTATCTTGAGATAACGTCCTGTCTGTAGCACATCCAGTTCCACAGATATTTACTATCACAACTAAACTATATGAAGGAGCTGTAGAGAAACAATGTGCATACTAAGTCAGAATTAGGTTAAATCCTGTAAGTGGGGACATAAAGAGCAATTCTGACCACAGAGTACTTGCCTAATGGAGTCTAGCAGTAAAGAAGGAGCTTAGCAGGTCTGCACAGACAGCTGACTCAGACTTCTTACTGTTTACCTTTTAGGCCTTTGCTTACCAAAGAAATAACAATGTACATAAACATAGAAAATGCAGCATAAATCTACTAAATTGTGTGATGTAACAAATGGGGCCTTCCATGGTATTCAGTGGTTTAAAGGTTTTCTTAGTCACTGTGGTTTGACAAAGGGAAGGAGATTTATGGTCATCTTAAAGAGCCATACATCATGAGAACAATTCTTTATATAACTCTGGTTTATCATTGGCTAAAATGGTCTATTAATAAATTTCTCTTAGCTTGGTTTAATAGTCAGAACACTTTTTTTTTTATTTTTAAATAAGGTGGTTTTCCACAGGTTGGCAGCTATCAATATGTATTTAGAATCTAGTCCCATGCTCTGTAAACATGAGTAAAAACAAATTATGTTGAACACCAACATCTAACCAATCAGGCCAAGGAGCAATTGCTACTTGCATGTCAGTCATGTTGTCTGTCAATTCAGAAATCTCCCCTCTTATTCTAGCATTCCGGTGTTCTAGACTAGACTGCATGTTTGCATGTGCTTTAGGGATATGGTTTTGGAGGGACCACTAAAATGAAAAAGAATGTATATGTTTGAATTTTAAATTTCAACATAGTTAACACTAACTAACTAGTGACTAGCCCAAATCACTGACATTTAAACTTCCTACCTGTGCTGTTTTGAGGTGAGCTCTGATAGCCATTGCCCATGGAAGAGGGCGGGGGAGGAGGGAACCCTCCTGCCCCAGGCCTATCCGGAGGAAGCGGAGGTCTGCCAGCTCCTCGGTTACCACTAGGGTGATTAGGAGGAGGTGCAGGCGGAGGACCTCCTCTGCTGTCCCCTGGAGGGGGAGGTGGAAGAGGGCCTATAATAAGAGATCCAAATGTCATATGTTGAACCACATGGTGAAACATCACAGAAATGCGGAATAAAAATAAATAAATAAATAAAGTTGACCAAGGTCATACTAGATCGTATAGATGTGGATCTTCCTGCTTGTGGTGGCCTTGAACTGGGTGGAGGTGGTGGTGGGGCAGACCCCCCAGGTCGTGGGACAGGTGGTGGGTTACTAAAAGAATTTCTTTGAGGAGTTGTACTGGTTTGCTCCTTTGCTGGTGTAGGAGGTACTGGTGGCAGGTCTCCTCTTCCTGAAGGGAGTGGTGGTGGGGCACTACCCATAGATCTTGGTCCTGGTTTACCTGATGGGGGTGGTGGTGGCAGTGGAGACCCATCACCAGAAAATGATGTTCTATGTCCTCCGACGGGTGGTGGTGGAGGAGGAAAATCATCTGACCCAGAAGAAGGTGGAGGGTGGCTACTAGGGGGAACTGGAGGTAATGAAAAAGATGCCCTATGTCCTCCTGGTGGAGGAGGGGGAAAATCATCTGAGCTGCCTGTGGAAAAATGTGGCCGGGCACTTGTGGGAACAGGAGGTGGCGGAAACGATGACCTGTTTCCTCCTACTGGTGGTAGTGGAGGGGGGAAATCATTCGAGGAAAATGTGTTAGGAGATGGACGGGCACTAGAGGGAATGGGGGGTGGTGGTAAAGATGTTTGGCGGCCTTGGGGAGCAGGATTTACAGGAATGCTGGGGCGCCGACCTGGCAGTGTTGGTGGGGTAGAAGGGGAGCTTGGGAGTCGACCTCCTGGTATGGGTGGAGGGCCGCCAGTATGTGAACTGCGTGGAGAGGCAGATGTAGAGGAAGGCACAGGTGGAGCACTGCCTCTGCTAAAGTTCGATCGCCCAGAAGGAGTGTCAGGGAGACGAGGAGGAGTTCCTCCACTTGGTGTTGGGAATCTCCCACCGGTGGGTGGCATAGGTGGCCTCGCTGTTTAAAGATATATATTAAACAGCTATATGTTAAGAACTCAAACAATAGACAAGAAAATATTTAATTAATTTAAATATTTATGCACATTTTGGGCAGTTATTCATTTATTTGTTTTAAAGATGAAATGTTAATTACCAGAGCCACCTCCTGAAGATTTTAGTCTTGGCATCCCACCCTGGAACAGTCCCCCGAGTCCACCTGGAGCTCCGCCTCCTAAACCACCACCACCACCACCTCCACCAGAAGCCCCACCCCCTTTGGGCTCTGTAAAACAGGTTTATTATTGTTGAAAAAAAAAAGCCACACTGTTATTGCTTTTAATATACTAGTGAGATATACAGTAGTTATTGCTGAAGTATAGATGAAGAAACGTTTTTTGAAATTTGAGTTACTTACTATCGAGTACTGGAGCACTGCGGTCATTAGTGACAGCTTTTTTCAGGCGGGCGCCTTTGCTGATATCTGAGAGTAAAGCATTTCTCCCTTGTTGATCAGATCTGGACAGGGGTGGTTTCTCAGTATTTGCCTGAAAAAAAAAAAGAAAAGAAAAAAAAGAAAAGAAAAAAAAAAAACCAGTCTCAGAGATCATTGATAATAAAGTCACCACTAGGTGGCTCTCTACAATAATAAATGCTTGATAGTGTTCTTCCTGAGTAGTGATTAAGTAAAGATGAACAGCACACATGAAGAAAGATGAACAGCACACATGAAGAAAGTGCAGTACAGAAACGGTTTACAGTAAGATGCAAATAAAACTGTCAGTGATCAGCTTTTTTAAAAAAAAAAAAAAAACTTTAATAACATAATGCACAGCTTATTTATTACATTTTTTAAATTATATCCAGCTGTACATCAGGTATGACTTGCTAATCTGAAGAGAACCAAGGAAAACAGCTCCCTAATATCATATGTTGTTCACACATGGTTATGTAAGTAATATGTAATCATGTGGAAGAATCAAAACATATGCACTACATGTGAAATATGTGTGAAACATGGGGGGGAGGGGATTATTCACAATTGACGTTCTTGTAACTTTTCTGTAAGGGATGATATCATTACCTTTACAACAATTTGAAGAAGACAGAGCAGTATAGAAAACTGTGATGTCTCTTACCAAAGCAAAGGTTGGAGGAGGGGGTGCTGGTGGGGGTGGAGGTCCAGGCATATTCTGTCCGGTGTGCTCACTCACTCACTCTGTACCTGAATATCCACACACACACACACACACACACACACACCTACCTATACAGAAAAAAAGAGGAGAAAACTAGAATGGACTAGTGTCTTTAAACCTCTAGCAACATGTATTTTCTTAAACTTCACACCCCTACCCATATTCACACGTATTCTTCCTGTGGATGCAAAAGGAGCCACATATAACATGCAAAGGAAGCTTAACCAAGCAGAACTAAATAACAAACTCAGTCTTACTCCCCAAAACAAGTACTTAGACAGACTGGGTATTCTTATGTTTCCTCTTTCTTTAAATGATGCTTGTCTTCATGTAGTTCTTAGGTCTGAATTCAAGCATTCAGATTGATAGCAATAAAGATGTATTCAAAACAAAATCACAATTAGTAGAATGTCTCAGGGATCCAGACTGGCCATGCATGGTGCAAAGACCTGGGCCAAATCTTACATTTTTCACCAACGTATTTTGATTAAATAGGCCTGCTCCACACCAAGCCCAGGCCAGAGGCAACGTCTGCATTGCACCCCGTGACAGTGGTTGAGCGGGACAACTACTTTAAAATGTGCTACAAGTTGGTTTTTGCTATCTTATTGGAACAAAAATGTATTTATTGTACAAAAATAAATGTTCAACTCTTAGAATTCTTCTCAGAACAACCGCTTTGACTTAATTGTCTGTGTTTATTTCTAATTAGCATGTCAAAGTCAACCATAACGTTGTTGCATTTCATCGCAAGCAACGTACAGTGGGTATAGAAAAGAATCACCCCTCTTTAAAATAATCACATTTTGTTGCTGAAGACAGACACAGTTTTTGTTTTATCCAGCTGTATTTACTCAGTGCAACTTATAACGTCCAAGTGAAAGATATAATACCAACATGTCAGAAAAAAATAATAAATAAAAAACCAGAATCACTGATTTGTAAAAAGGATCACCCCCCTCCTAAAATGACTTGTAAACTCAATAAGGTGTAGCTAATCACCTTCTCAATGGCACACAAAGCCATTTGACTTTCAACTGTGATCAGCTGTGGTAATTTTGATTAGCTCAGCATGAAAAGAGCTTTCCTGGAGCATTTTGTAATGCAACTGAAGCAAACAATCAACTATGGGTGGCAAGGCACAGTCAAAAGATCTCTGGGATAAAGTTGTGGCCAGGCACAAGTCAGGAGATGGATACAAAAAAAATTCAAAGGCTTTATCAATGCCTAGAAGCACAGTGAAGTCTATTATTAAGAAGTGGAAGGTATTTGGTACAACACAGACCCTCCCTGGATCAGGACGTCGCTCCAAACTGGATGAAAGAGCCAGGAGGAAACTGGTCAGAGAGGCTACCAAGAGGCCTACAGCAACTCTGAAGCAGTTGCAGGAATTTATGACAGAGTGGTCATTGTGTGCAACAATATCACAAATTCTCCACAAATGTGTCTTGTATGGGAGGGTTGCAAGAAAAAAGCCACCCACGACTGAGCTTTGCCAAAACGCACCTTGAAGATTCTGAGACCACATGGAAAAAGGTTTTATGGTCAGATGAATTATTTGGCTTCAACACCAAACGATATGTCTGGCGGAAATCCAATACAGCTCACCATCCAAATAACACCATTCCTACAGTAAAGCATGGAGGTAGTAACATCCTGTTATGGGGGTGTTTCTACGCAGTAGGGACCGGAGCACTTGTCAGGATAGAAGGAAAATGGATGGGGCAAAATACCGTCAAATTCTTGAGGAAAATCTGCTGCCCTCTGCTAGAAAATTGTCAATATGAGAACATGACAATGAACCAAAGTAAACAGCAAAACTGACAACACAGTCTCTCAAGGAGAAAAAGGTGAATGTCCTTGCATGGCCTAGTCAGAGCCCAGACTTAAACCCCATTGAAAATCTGTGGAATGACTTGAAGACTGTAGTCCACAAACGGTCACCATCAAATTTAACTGAACTTGAGCAAATATTGCAAAGTCTAGATGTGCAAAGTTAATAGAGACATATCCCAACAGAATAAAGGCTGTAATTAAAAAAATAAGGCAAATTAAAGCAAGGGGGTGATCCTTTTTCCAACTCAGTGATTCTAGTTTTTTAATTTTTAATTTTTTTTTGCTGACATGTTGGTGTTATATCTTTCACCTGGATGTTATAAGTTGCACTGAGTAAATACAGCTGGATAAAACAAAAACTGTGTCTGTCTTCAGTTCAGGCTGAAAAGCAACAAAATGTGATTATTTAAAGGGGGGTGATTCTTTTCTATACCCACTGTAGACATAAGTCCTGGCCATTTGATTTTAAATGAACACGGAAAGCTGTGCAGATTCTGGCTTTTCCAGTGGAAACCAACTTAACCAACTTACAGTAGCTTAAGGCCTGCATGACCTGCTACCTCACAGAGATGGCAGGAAGCTGTAACCTTCTTTCACATTTTATATTTATTTTACTTTTGTTTGATTATGATCTATAATGTATAGCTCAAAAGTTATTCTTAGTTTATCTGCTTCTGGTAGCTATTTCGATGTCATAACCAGTTACAGTAGGCCTTCCATGTGAGGGTTGTTTTCAGTTCTCACAGAAGGCAGCTTTGTAATGAATTTCTGGAAGAAATCATTTACCAAACATAATAAGTATCTTTAGTATAATCAGCAGAATGATGACTTTGTTTGTCACCGAATCTGTATGCTTTGCTCAGCAGAGGTAACAGCAACTTCCTGATACATAAGCTGTTAACGAGAGAATCTAATACAGGCCTCTTCATTTCCTCTACAGTTAGATGGCTAAGCCTCAGACCAAATTTGTGAATTTGAGAATGTGATACACAATAGCAGGTTCAGCATGATTCTAAAAATGAACTTGAATGAAGTGGCCTAATTTATGCTGTTTGATGATAATTTTTGACACCTTTTAAAAAATATACTTAGTGTCAGCTGCTTATTCTTAATCTGCAGCAAAGGTTACTTAACTGTAAAGAGAAAGACAGAAACTTCTGTTTATGAAGTTGTTTAAAAAAGTGGAACCAAAACAGTCACAAGATAAATGATATGTTTCTAACAGAGCAAGGAATGCAAACAATAAAAGACCTTTTTCCCCTGGAAAAAAAAACACTTTTTATTAAAATTTAAAGGGAACTATAACTAGTCAACAAACAGAGTTGTTTGCCATCAGACAAAAACCTGGGTACAAAAATGTGATATTATTCACTACGTGAGTTTGAAATGTACAAGTGTGGAGTGCGAATGCAAAAATAGGTCATTACCAATGTCTTTTTTTGTACCTTTATGATTAAGGCTGTCAGTGTCACTGGTTTTAAGTAATAAATATATGTTAGAGTAACATTAACAATAAAATATAATAGCAACATAATGCTGCTGTAGGTTATAGTCCACCACTGATAACTAAGGATTTTCACAAAACTATATGTGTATAGTTTTGTCTATTATAAATATATGTACTATATTTCACTCATAAATTCTACACAATTTCTACCATTTCACCTCACTCATACTTCTTCAGATGCCTTAGTCTTCTAAGAAATGTATTTTACATAGCAAGTAATTCTCACAATGGAAAACAGACGACATGGTTAACCTTCAACAACCCAGCAACCACCCTTCAGCTTCAGTAGCTTTGTGAGAATTCATATTTCCTCCTCTGAGTTTCCTTTGCAGCCCAACAAACAATGCAGGCATCTTCACATGAAAAAAACACCAACCTTTGACAGGCAGGGATCCCCACACTGTCCTCCAAAGCTTCCCTTTCCTCCCTGCTCTCTCCCCATTTTCCCCTCAATCTATTCATGGAAAAGATGGACTCACCCGAGGTTGAAGTTGTAGAGAAATAAGTATCACAGTCGTGCACACTGTTCCACTGCACTTCCTGTTTCTGATGCAGCCGACCAATCAGTAAGTGTTGTAACCAAGTGTGTGTATATGTGAGAGCAGTGCTTCACACAAAGAGTGGAGCATGCAAACGAACTCTACCACAGCAGACACATTTCCTCACCTCTTCATTCTGTATGAGTATGTGAACAGTAAATGTAGCGGGCCAACTCAGTACATTGACAGAAAGAGGAACAAAGTGAGCAATACAGGCAGAGATAAGGAGATGCCAAAAACATAAACCCTGCTAATAAATGCCTGAGCACCTGGGAATCCTTTCAGTTCATTGCATTATGCTGCTATCTTCAGAAGCACTTTGGTATTGATTTGTAACTGATATGATTTCGTTCAATTTTGCACAGATAATGTGTACTCTATGGGCCAAACATTGAGATGATATTTTAAGGGTGTGCAAGGTCAGATTTTGTGAAGATTACATTTCCAGGTCACGGGAGAGTAATAGCATTTATGTGAGAGACACTTTGCTATTCAATCAAACCTGAAGGAAAGCAAAGTGAATTGAAGAAGACTGCTTCCTCTTTAGGAAAGGTCTTTTGAAATGAGTAACTCTGTCTGTTTACTTCACGCTGACGTGAAAGTAGAATGTCTCAACTGCGGTATGAGGAAGGAACACTAGCAAGTTTTAAATTAGGACATATGTGAAGAGGAATTGAGATATGATCATTTAAATATTGCAAAGAGCTACTGATTAAAGTCTACACTAAACCAGGCACAAAAGAACAGCAAATTAAACATATACATTCAACATGAAAACCAAGCAATTTTGTGTGCATTTAAGACAAAGGATATACTTTTATTCATACCAAAGCAGTACGCATTTTCAAAGAAAAATCTATATCAACTCAGTGAATATAAATTAGCCTGATTTGGGCACTGATTTGCATGCTGTGACTTGTATCACAGCATGTCATATGTTTCATTATATATATATATATATATATATATATATATATATATATATATATATATATATATATATATATATATATATATATATATATATATATATATAGAGGCCACGTTTTCCCACCAATATTCATATAATGACGCACATTATACTATACATTATGAATTTACATGCATATTTATCCCTGCAAAGGCACCTTATATTATGATTATTAATATAATATCATAACTATGTTATAAAAGACTGAGCTCAATGAGTCTCCCAGCAAAGACACCCAGTGTTCCAATTATACACACTGCCATGAAGACACAGAGCAAAATGTGGTCCAGAACCATTGCAACAAACTTCCATTCATCACATGCCTAGAGAGAGAGAGAGAGAGAGAGAGAGAGAGAGAGAGAAATACACTTTGAGGCAGAGATAGATATGTAATGAAGATAAAAAATGATAAAGAATCATAGTAATATTGAACACTTTATCACACTTTATGGTCTTACATTGTTGGACTCCTCATCTGATTTCATGGTCTCTGCGATGTATTTGACTCCTTCTATAGCACTGCGTACGTCTGGGTTTTTGGTTATGGGCGACTGGAAGTGCACAGCAGTGGGCATCGGCTTCCCTGAGATATCAGAGATGTCCAGATCAGGGGTGAAAATGTTTTTAGTGCGTTTATCCACACTGGGCCTCTTCATAGCAGAGAAGAACATCCAGTTGGGTATGGTCTCAATAAAAATCTAGATCCGGCAGAAGAAGAAGAAGTGACAAAAGTTAACTCACATGGAGCAAATAATGAATTCTGTTTAATACATCATAGTGTATTAAATGCATATTATTATAATACATATTAATAAATACAAATTAAAAAGTGAATATGTATGTATATTTGTATATTGATTTTTTTAATATGTTGAATATATTGAATATGTATATTTAATACACGATGATGAATTAAATACATATTAATAAATACATATTCACTTTTTAATGTTTTCTAACTTTTAGGTGTTTACATAAATAAAATGTAAAAAAAAATAAATAAATAAATAAATAAAACTGCTGTGGTGTAACTATAGGTTCCATCACATTTTTTTCTCTTTGCTTATAGAAGATGAGTGAATATTAGCCTACAGCATCCTTTTTCATGTCATGCAACTGAACCAGATTGTGGTAGATAAATTTTCCCTCCTAGCAGATGTCTGTAAATGATAAGGCGGCTAAAACTGAGGTTAGCTTTGTATTTGTTATATTTATTCTGAATTCTGAAAACTGTAGGCTTAGCCTGGATTACATAGGAAAGACTAGTCATGAAGCCAAGCTAATTTGAAACTAGCTAGTTTAGTCATAATTTCCCAACTAACATAAGTTACATTTATACAGTAGTTATAATATATCTTGTAGAAATATATCTTGATAGTAGCTGTCATTTGATCCTGATGATAACAATGTCTAATACCTTTGGAAGTGTATTTAATGTTTGGTAAAGTAAATTAGGTAAAGTCAGTTTGTTGGTGTATCTCAGACTGGGATAACACACTGTTTGAATCTCTAGGTGGCAGCACTGAGTAGGACAATAGATATAACAACAGTTCCATGATGTAAACATGAACACACCTCAGGCTGTTGATCTTACAATTATTGTAATATTGTGCACTGTACACTCTTAAAAAAATACACTCTGTACACTCTTTAAAAACATAAATTGCACCAGAAAAGAATGATGCCAGAGAAGGGCTAGCCTATTTTAGGCTAGTATTATTTCAAGTTCTCAGGGATCCATGAGGCATTCGATAACTGCCATTGTGACAACCTGAGAGAAATGTTTACATTTTTGAATGTTTAAATGTCTTATTTGTCATTTCTGATTAGTTATAACTTTCCTGTATTCTGTATTCTTAGGCATTTCATTTGTATTCTACATGGCTGAATATTTTAATAATCTCAAAATGTTTTTGTATTCCATCTACCATGCAATAGCCAGGTTTTTGTGTGTTTTTACAACCCCAATTCCAAAAAATTTGGGACGCTGTGTAAAATGTAAATAAAAACAGAATGCAATGATTTGCAAATGTCATAAACCCACATTTTATTCACAATAGAACATAGAAAATATATAAAATGTTTAAACTGAGGAAATGTACCATTTTAAGGAAAAAATAAAGTAATTTTGAATTTGATGGTAGCAACACGTTTCAAAAAAGTTGGGACAGGGCCATGTTTACCACTGTGTAGCATCCTCTCTTCTTTTAACAACAGTCGGTATACATCAGGGAACTGAGGAGACCAGTTGCTGGAGTTTTGGGAGAGGAATGTTGTCCCATTCGTGTCAGATACAGGATTCTAACTGCTCAACAGCCCTGGGTCTTCTTTGTCATATTTTTCATTTCATGATGAGCCAAATGTTTTCAATTGGTGAAAGGTCTGGACTGCAGGCAGGCTAGTTCAGCACCCGGACTCTTCTACTACGAAGCCATTCTGTTGTAATAGATGCAGTATGTGGTTTAGCATTGTCTTGCTGAAATATGCAAGGCCTTCCCTGAAAAAGACGTTGTCTGGATGGAAGCATAAGTTGCTCTAAAACCTGTATATACCTTTCAGCATTGATGGTGCCTTTCCAGATGTGCAAGCTGCCCATTCCATAGGCACTAATGCACCCCCAAACTATCAGAGATGCAGGCTTTTGAACTGAGCGCTGATAACAAGCCGGATGGTCCCTCTCCTCTTTAGTCCAGAGGACGTGGCGTCCGTGGTTTCCAAAAAGAATTTCAAATTTCGATTCTTCTGACGACAGAACAGTTTTCCACTTTGCCTCAGTGCATTTTAGATGAGCGTCGGCCCAGAGAAGACGGCGGCATTTCTGGATCATGTTCACATATGGATTCTTCTTTGCATGATAGAGCTTTAACCGGCATTTGTGGATGGCACGGCGAACTGTGTTCACAGACAGTGAGTTCTGGAGGTGTTTCTGAGCCCATGCAGTGATTTCCATTACAGAATCAAAAAAGCCTGTTTTTAATGCAGTGCCGCCTGAGGGCCCGAAGATCACGGGCATACAATATTGATTTTTGCCCTTGTCCCCTGCACACAGAGATTTCTCCAGATTCTCAGAATCTTTTGATGATATTATGTACTGTAGATGATGAGATATTCAAAGTCTTCGCAATTTTTCGCAGATTGGTAAACCTCTGACCATCTTTACTTCTGAGATACTTTTTTTTATACCCAATCATGTTGCAAATTAACCTAATTACTTGCAAAATGTTCCTCCAGCTGTTTCTTTTAGTAACACTTACTTTTCCAGCCTTTTGTTGCACCGTCCCAACTTTTTTGAGACATTGCAGCCATCAAAAATTAACTTATTTTTTTCTTAAAATGGTTCATTTCCTCAGTTTAAACATTTAATATGTTTTCTATGTTCTATTGTGAATAAAATATGGGCTTATGAGATTTGCAAATCACTGCAACTTTTTTGGAATTGGGGTTGTAATATTATTATCAAAACCCACCTTTTTCAAAGCTATTATGTATTATTGAGTAGTTATTATACTATTTGACTGGTAACTTGAATTATTTTCGTCCAACCCTTAATGACAGCCTATAAATACTGTCAACTTTGGATCTAACCCTTTACTGCATGGTGTTGCCATATGGAACAGTTAATTTATTTCTATTTTCTGATAGGCAAAGTTACAAAACTACTATTTTCCTATGTAACTGGAAAAAGGGGGCAAACTTTGGCATGACATTCAATAAAAAGCCATGTCACATGACCAGGAAGTGCTGTTTGCATTTCTGTTTCTGTAGTTACATGGCATGGTGAAGGACATCACTAGAAGGCTCTCAAAATTTGATTAATTTTTCAATATTTAGGCAAAACTACTTAAAGGAAAATATTGAAACACTACCTGAGATAAGTTAACATTTATTATTTTTTTTGTCAAGTTTAGATATTTTGAGTATTCTGTTAAATGGTAAAATGTAATTGTTGCCATATGGCAACAACATGTGATAATGGAACTGAGGTATGTGCATTCCTGATTTGAAACAGGCCTACATAGCATGAAAGACACTAGGCTTCTCTAATAATATATTTACTTTTTCACAATCAAAGTAAGAAAAACATTTTGCAATTGCACCTTATTTTCTAAATCTTATATTTCAAGAGAAAGAATTAAAAAGACCCAAAACACATTTGGATCTATTATTTGTATGTATTTTGAGTGAGTAAATCCATCCACATAATTTTTTACAACTGTAATTCCTTTGTAATACCTCTGCAACTTATAGACTGGAAAATACAGTAACTGGAATTGTAATCTCATACATTTTCGGTTATTTTTGACTATATGATACTTTCTCCATTGCACATTTTTTTCAATTTAAAAAAAATATATATATATATTTTTATTACTTGAACTAATTCAAGTAATAAAAATCCATTAATTTTTATTTTTATTTTTATTTTTTTTATGTAAATGTAATAATTCATGCAGTAGAGGGATAATGTGTTCTATATGTGGAAAATTCAGAAATAAAATGCATTATGGCTCTAAAATATTACTGTACACATTTAATACACATTTAATATACATTTAATTTAATTTAATAACATGCCTAATATTTGAATAGTTGTATTATGGTTGAAGGGGGTCTGTGAATTTTATGCCTGGCTGCAAAGAGAAAAGAAAGAAGAAGAAGAAAAAGAAAAGAACCCCTGCCCTAAAGAACCATTTGCTCCATAATTCTCTCATCATTTTTGTTGCATAATTAACTGCATGATGGTAATATTTATGTTGGGAATGTTTAATTTGCTTTGGCACTAAAAAAATAGGCTAATGATTCAGAAGTGAAATAGTTCTTCTCGAGTTTCACTCTAAATGACCTTTTCTCTCACCTTATTTTTAAGAGTGTATGATGAATGCATGAAATGTCAGTATGGCAGGGGACTAGAAGAGTACAGACTCAAGTGTTCATTTACACCTCATATCTACAGGATTATATGTGTAATACATCCATCCATCTTCTGTACTGCTTATCCTACACAGGGCTGTGTTTGAGCCTGGAGCCCATCCCAGGGGACACTGGGCACAAGGCAGGGGGCCAACCCATCGCAAGGCACAATCAGACACTACAGAAAATTTAGAGATGCCAATCAGCCTACAACGAATGTCTTTGGACTGGGGGAGGAAACTGGAGTACCCAGAGGAAACCCCCGAAGCACAGGAAGAACATGCAATCTCCGTGCACACAGGGTGGAGGTGGCAATTGAACCCCAACACTGGAGTTGCTATGTGTTAACCACTAAGCCACTGTGCCCCCTGTGTAATACATTAGAGTATTAAATTACATCACAGAGGAGAAGAAACAGAAGCACACACAATTTGCTTCTTGTACCCACCTTGCGAACCCAGGCAGGCATTGTGTGTGTGCTAGGTGAGCGGTGGTGTGTGTTGATAACAATGACGGTGATGATGATGGAGGCAATGACGAATATCATGGTGAAGAGCATGTATTTCCCAATGAGAGGAACAGCGCTTGAGGTAGAAGGGATGAGCTCCACGATCACCAGCAAGAACACAGTCAGAGACAACAGGACAGAGATACTGAGGGTCATCTTCTCACCTACAAACACATGTACACAAATCATTTGCTGGTTTTCACATTGCTCTGGGTTTTTACCACTCGTGGTGTCATGTCAGATAGAGAAACACAGCTATTCAGCGCAGCATATTTTTCAGCTGTCTTGGTCATCAATATTACCAGCAGAGTGGCCATCAGTCAGGCTAAATATATATACAAGAGGCTTCTAAACTCCAGTGGTGCCTCACAGTGGTCTATTTATAAACTTTTAATGTGTTCGCACAATATACTAAGCCTCAAGGTCAGGGTGAAGGCCAGTGGACAGTGACAGAGGCTTTACGGTGCTATAGATATATACAAAGCTGTTCACAGAAACTCATTTATGTAGGGAGATATTGCAATGCAAAAATGTAGACAGGTAAAAAAAAACAACAACAAACAAACAAACAAAAAAACACAAACCATGCCAAACGCTTAAATGAGTTATCATGCCAGTGGTGCATGTTTGGGTGCGCATAAAAGTGAGAAAGAAATGGTACCTCTATACATGTACATAATCAATATAATCCATGCCTATCTCAACTGGCTGACTGATACACTTCCGTTACTTTAATTATACATAATTTGCATGTTGTTAGGATAGTAACATGCTGATGTTCTGTGAATTATATTAAAAGACACTAAACAAAAGTCACTTCAATCTCAGTCACATGTTTACTAAACTCACCTATTTTTGATGAACCTTCATTTACTTCTGTGTATCTTTATGAGTCGTTTCCTTGTTTTTATTTTTCACTTCTGCCATTTTGATTTTGATCTGACTGCCCTGCATTTGCCTGATGTTTGACCCCTGCCTATTTTTGCTCCCAAGTTTGTCTGCTGATTTGGATTGATTTGGATTAATAATATACAGTATATGCTATGCTAGTTGACCTGTCTTCAAACCCTCTTCAAAACTCAGCTTATTATTCACATATGCATCTTAACATCTATGAATTATTAAGTGACTGCAGGGAAAAGGTATAAGAAAGGTATGCAGTCATAAATATTAAGGAACTGTGCATGAGCCGATGAGTCCTGGGAGTTCAGTGAAGGGTTCGTTTCTGCTCTGGTCAGCTGTTTAGGATTCTCCAAGCATGAGCTATTACACAGAAAGGACTGTGCGCTGATTATGGAGATTTGCACTATTGCCATTATCATGGTCCACTGAACAAGGAGACTGCTACTTAAGCTGATGAATCAACACTGACACTAACGTGTGTGTGTGTGTGTGTGTGTGTGTGTGTGTGTGTGTGTGTGTGTGTGTGTGTGTGTGTGTGTGTGTGTGTGTGTGTGTGTGTGTGTTGTGCCCTTTTGGTGACTGTTCCAGTCAAAGTCACTGAAACACTTATTCATATCACTAATCAGAAACATCTCTAAAACAAATCCACATAACAATGCCTAACCATACAACCATGCGTAAAGCATATGGCAGATGGAGCACCAAGAGAAATTAGGATCGTACCACAGATTGATGATCACAGCTTCATCTGATGATCTACCAAATTAAGAGCCCTTATCTCACTCGGGCGTCTAGACGAGCACTTCTGAAATCATGAGACTGAGAGCGATGTGCGATGTATAATACATAAGAGCAGAGTCAGACTGGAAGACATGATGAGACATAGAGCATCACTTTTACACACACACACACACACACACATCTCATATTTACATCAGTGCCACAGACATCTGATGCTGGCTGTTTGTGTCAGTCATCATCACTGAACCAGTGCCTGTTCTGTTTACTCATCCACACACCCAACTTTGTGTTAGAGGCAAGTTCGTACCTGAGTCTGTGGGCAGGTAGAAGACCAAGCCAGTCAGGAAAGAGAAGAGGATGCACGGGATGATCACATTGACGATAAAGTAGAGCGGCAGTCTCAGCAATAGGAAGTGGTAGGTGATATCCAGGTACGGAGTGTCTTGGCAACAGGCATAATAAACCCAGTGCTTCCAGCTCCGGTAGTCCTTCATCACCCACTCGCCACTCTCCATAAAGTTACTCATGTCTGGCCGATCGCTGTCCTAAGAGACAGAGAAGACAATCGATCAAATTAGAGGCTCCACAGACAAGGTAATTCAATTTATGAGACAAGGTGTGAATAGATCAGAATTTGATCAACTGAGATATAATTAAGGTTGACTTAGCTGAAATTTTGATCAATAACAAAAAATGTCATTATAATTCAGATCACAACATCTTAATACAATAGCTGATGCGTGCAGTTGTGAAATTGAACTTCACCACAGATAAAATCAGCTACTGTACAAAGTCTGTATTTATATGTTTTATATGTTTCCAGTAAATGTCTGTCTATAGTGTTGACTTATTTTACATCAATACATCATAAGCCACGCAAATTGGCATTACAATCTGGTGGTTCTTCACTGTCAAAAATTATTATTAATAATAATAAAATAATAGTCATTTATTTTATTTTTGATTATTGCCTACTGTTTTACGTGTGCAAATGCAAGCCACCCCAACTCCACCCCAAGAACACTGAGATGTTTCCTCCTTTCACAGCTTTACTATTGCTCCTTAAACTACAATAAATTAAGCCAATGAACGATCTGCACTTGCAGATTATCAGTAAGATATTATGCGATGTTATTACAGGGTTGATGACGACAAGATTTCCATCAAATGTCCATGTTCCGAGTTTCATGCTGCAGTTCTGCAAGTCAAAGGGGAAATGAAGCACAATGATCTCGCAGTAGCTCTTAAAGATGGCTGGCGGGTTCCAGGTGATCATTCCTGTATATTCGAGCAGCACTTTGGTCTCATGCACGATGGCAAAGTCACCGTCGGCACTATGGAGGTACAAAAAGAGTGAAAGAAACGGTATTAACAGTATCTCTAGTAATAATCTAGAGAAAGAAATCTACACCAAGAGGATCTAGAGTCAAACATTATATTATACATTAGTTATATAGTTAGTATAGTGACAAGGTGTGAGGTTCAATAGTTCAATACAGATCCAAAATGAATCTCTAAGACAATTACTGGAAATAGTAGAAAGTAGAAAGAGATAAGAGGAAAATGAAAAGCGAATAAAAGAGTAGAGGATATGGTGAACAGACGTAATTCTGCCATGAGCCATCAAAATCACGTGCATGCCCACACACACATACGCACAGAGCAGTTTGTTTGTATGAGAGCAACAGCTGTGTGTGTGTGTGTGTGTGTGTGTGTGTGTGTGTGTGTGTGTGTGTGTGTGTGTGTGTGTGTGTAGTATAAAGGAGAAACCTAGATAAGCTCTCTAATGTTACTGATGGAACTCTTAGGTACTGACCTATTTGTATTACCATGAGCTCTTGCTTTAGATGGAGGGTGTTTGCTAAGTGTTGTAAATGTAAATGTCTAGATTTAGTCTGATGCTATATGAGAGAGATCCTTCCATCATTCCGACCCATACAGTACATTAAACCCAGGCTGAATGTACACAAACACATCCACAAATCTACACCAGAGCAATAATCATGGTGCTCAGACCCACAATGTCTGCTCATTTGACATACGTGTGTGCAAATAAAGAAGACTAAAATTAAACAGATATAATGTCGTACTTGTTATAGAGAACGAGGTCAGGTCTCCAGATGTCAGTGCAGGGAACTCGGATCTTTTTTATTCCACCGTACTCCTCTGGGTTCCACTGCAGGTTCACATCTTGCCATTGCTAAAGGAAAGTGAGAGGATTACTTAATCATCATGAAACACAAACACACACACACACACACACACACACACACACACACACACACACACACACACACACACACATATGAGCACAAATTCTTGAAACCTTGAAAGAGAGCATTTCTATTAAGTGTGACCTCCTTAGTAAACAAAATTATTCAAATCAACACACAGGTACCTGTTTCAGCCGTACGTTGGTTGTGACAATTTGGTTTACCTCATCCTGTCAGAGAAAGGTCAGTATGTTTACTGTTTATTTCCATATATCAGCTTGAAAAGCAGGTTTATATGTCGGACATATAAATTACCGGCTATTGTGTCGTCTGAAATTTCATAATGGTACAATAAATAATAAAACTGTAAAGGAAACTGGAGTAACTGTGCAATTCTGATGACTGAATCATACCACACTAATGAGCTGGATTAGCTGCAGTCCTACGGTGACCACCACAGCATCTTTAAAGTGATTGACAGGTCTGACCACTTTATTATACCCGGTGAAGAGCTTTTTCACCAGACGAGTCTCGTCCTCCGAGCAGCACACCAGTCCTGCTCGACACAAAACACACCAACACTATATAACCACTGGCTGACACAGTTCTTTTGAAAACGACATCTATTAAAGAGTATTATAAGTTTGTATATGAAAAGTTGTCTGAATCAGGCAACCAACACTAATTCATGATTTGTGCCACCTGAATTTCTGTAAACCTGTTAAAAGTGTGATGCAAATAAAACTGCAAGTGACGTACTAAAAGAAATATTACTGGGTAAGATTTAGGTAGTGCTAATCTGGACCCTGTGAACAAAGTTAAGTGGAAGCAGAGGTGGAGATTTAGGGTATGATAGAGGATATTCTGGCAGCCTGATTTCTCATGCCGCTGGAGACGAGCCCAAAACAAACATGTGAGAATTCCATTAGGGTTCGAGTTACCGGAAAAGCTCTCTGAGTTTCCACTTGTACCTCATGTCAGCAATTCCTAGCCTTGATATGTCATTAACATTTTACACATATAGATGTGCAATAATCTCCACAAGGGCAGTAAAGAAAGTCACTAAGAGTCACTTGGACATCTGAAGCTGTCAATCAAATTAATGTGTCATGCAGGCTAAAAACAGAGTGATATTCCACCTCTCATACTGCAAACGGACATTGCTACTCTTCTTTCACCTCCGAGTTTATAAATTCTTACGTTTACATTGTAAATACTACGGTTCTGTGTTAATGTAATCTCTGGATTAATTAGCATACATATGGCATGATATACAGTATATAATGATAAATAAAAAAGTAACTATGTAATGAGATTTTAGTTGAAGATTAGTTAATATCTACAAATGGACCGTCAGATAAAGTATTACTGTTATGTGAAATATGTGAGGAAAAGGTCAAGCTTGTGTAATAAGTCTAATATATAAGTGTAATATGAACTATGTGACAAAATGTTTATATCACAACTTCCTGTCTCTGGTTATTTTGTCAATCACACATGTAAACATGCATTTTGTTAAATCTGATGGACTTGGGCTTTCATTAGTTATAAACAAATACAGGCATTTGTTGCCTGTATTTCCTCATTTGTAAGTCGCTTTGGATAAAAGCGTCTGCTAAATGAATAAATATAAATATAACAAACAACAAAAAATTTGTTTAGAACACCCATTAAATTTTTTGCAACCATTAAAAAAAATCACTACATCTAAATGCAATCATGCATATACATTATTTACATCACAGCATGTTTAATTTTGATTCAAATTCAAATTTACAGATAAATACATGCCAAACTGTACCTGTAGAGACAGAGAGGACCAGAGAAATCAAATAGAGCCACTTCATGTCACTCGTATTCATGTAAAAATAGAAAAACCTGCTCTCTTTCCTCAAAGGAAAGAATAAGAAAACACTAGTTTACTTTGCACAAGCCTCTCTCTAATCTCTAATCTGGATGGTTTGATACTGGAGTCCGGTGCCTGTGTCTCTGTGTCTCCTCACTTCTCACTGAGCTCTCTGCTCTGCTTAATGCTACTGCAGGGTCAAACTCAGCCGCTGTGTAACACATGAAACCAGAGACAAATACCTCTAATCCGTCTCTCATGCGTAACTCACATATAGCACATACACAGATCAGCTATAACATTAAAACCACTGACAGGTGAAGTGAATAACATTGATTATCTCATTACAGTGGCACCTGTCAGGGGACAGGATATATTAGGCAGCAAGTGAACAGTTGGTTCTTGAACTTGATGTGCTGGAAGCAGGAAAAATGGGCAAGCGTAAGGATCTGAGTGACTTTGACAAGGGCCAAATTGTGATGGCTAGACGAGTGGGTCAGCGCATCTCCAAAATGGCAGGTCCTGTGGGGTGTCCACGGTATGTAGATGTTAGTACTTACCAAATGTGGTGAACTGGTAACAGGGTCATGGGCGCCCAAGGCTCATTGATGCAGGTGGAGAGCGAAGGCTAGCCCGTCTGGTCCGATCCCACAGAAGAGCTACTGTAGCACAAATTGGTGAAAAAGATAATGCTGGCTATGAGAGAAAGGTGTCAGAACACACAGTGCATCACAGCTTGCTGCATATGGGGCTGCGTAGCCACAGATCGGTCAGAGTGCCCATGCTGAACCCTGTCCACCACCGAAAGCACCTACAATGGGCCCGTGAGCATCAGAACTGGACCATGGAGCAATGGAAGAAGGTGGCCCAGTCTGATGAATCATGTGAATCGATGATGAATCAAACACATCATGTGGGTGGCTGGGGGGTGGTGGGAGTGTCTCTTACCTGGGGAAGAGATAGCACCAGGATGCACTATGGGAAGAAGCAACTCCACCTCACAACTTACAGGATTTAAAGGATCTGCTGCTAACCTCTTGGTGCCAGATATCACAGCACGCCTTCAGAGGTCTTGTGGAGTCCATGCCTCGACAGGTCAGAGCCGTTTGTATGGCACAAGGGGGACGCAATATTAGGCAGGTGGTTTTATTGTTATGGCTGATTGGTGTATATGCATACAGTGCCCTCCACTAATATTGCCACCCTTGGTAAATATGAGCAAAGAAGGCTGTGAAAATGGTCTTTATTGTTTAACCTTTTGATCTGTTGTTAAAAAAAAAAAAATCACAAAAATAGTCTGCTCTCATGGATATCAAACAATTGCAAACAAACAGGTTTATCCAAAATAATATCTTTGTTAAATATAGGTGTGCAACAATTATTGGCACCCTTTCAGTAAATATTTTGTGCTACCTCCCTTTGCCAAGATAACAGCTCTGAGTCTTCTCCTATAATGCCTGATGAGGTTGGAGAATACATGGCAAGGGATCTGACACCATTCCTCCATACAGAATCTCTCCAGATCCTTCAAATTTTGAGGTCCTCACTGGTGGACTCTCCTCTTCAGTTCACCCCACAGGTTTTCTATGGGTTTCAAGTCAGGGGACTGGGATGGCCATGGCAGGACCTTGATTGTGTGGTCAGTAAACCATTTTTGTGTTGATTTTGATGTATGTTTTGGATCATTGTCCTGCTGGAAGATCCAACCACGGCCCATTTGAAGCTTTCTGGCAGAGGCAGTCAGGTTTTCGCTTAATATCTGTTGATATTTTATAGAGTCTGTGATGCCATGTATCCTAACAAAATGTCCAGGTCCTCTGGCAGAAAAACAGCATCAAAACATTAAAGAGCCACCACCATATTTAACTGTGGGCATGAGGTACTTTTCCATATGACTACCTCTCTGTGTGCACCAAAACCACCTCTGGTGTTTATTGCCAAAAAGCCCTATTTTGGTTTTATCTGACCATAGAATCCGATCCCATTTGAAGTTTCAGGAGTGTCTGGCAAACTGAAGACATTTGAGTTTGTTTTTGGATGAGAGTACAGGCTTTTTTCATGAAACCCTTCCAAACAATTTTGTACTGTAGTTTTGGTGACTTTCTGACCCCAAGACGCAACTAACTTCTGCAATTCTCCAGTTGTGATCCTTGGAGATTTTTTGGCCACTCGAACCATCCTCTTCACAGTGCGTTGAGACAAAATAGACACACGTCCAATTCCAGGTTCATTCATAACATTTCCAGTTGACTGGAACTTCTTAAATTATTGCCCTGATGGTGGAAATAGTCACTTCCCATTTTGTGAAGCTCAACAACCTTTTGCCGCACATCACAGCTATATTCCTTGGTCTTACCCGCTGTTATGAATGACTAAGGAAATTTGGCCTATGTGTTACCTCATATTTATACCCCTGTGAAACAGGAAGTCATGGCTGAACATTTATAACAGGAATATTTCCTGTTCCTAGTCACCCAGGTGTACTAAAAAAAAACTTTAAAATATCAATGGGAAATATATTTCAAATATATTTTTCTCATATGAATTCAAAGGGGTGACAAGAATTGTTGCACACCTATATTTAACACCTATATTTAAGATATTTTTTTAAAATAAACCCTGTGTTGTGTTTGCAGTTGTTTGATATTGTGAATATTTTGAGCAAAATATGAAAAGGTTAAACAATAAAGACAATTTTTCACAGCCTTCTTTGCTCATATTTACCAGGGGTGATAATATTAGTGGAGGGCACTGTATATATGTAAGCTGAATGCAATAATAAAGTGACATTTAAACACAGAAAAAAAAAAAACATTTACTCTTAAATACACATGGTTATTTGAGCTTTTTAAAATAAAGAGAAAAACACACTAAAGCTATGATTTAGAAACGTTTTGAAAATATATATGATTTAGAAAATATTTGTCAATTTTTAAAACTTAAATTTGTGAAAAAAGTTTAAAGTTAGGGTTAGGGCTAGGCTTAGTGTTTATACCTTTTCTCATGACTTAATTCTGATTTTATCTAAAGTAATTCAACCACATCATTTGTAAATTTGTTTAAAAAAATAAAATAAATAAATAAATAAAAGAATTGATAAGATCTGGTTGAGAATGTGTTATGTCTGTCCACCGATTCCAGGACACAGTTTTGCACTACTGCATTATCAGTATCTTTTCAGCTATATTAATACAACTTAAAACTTAGATTTTTTTTATATAGCTTTTTTAGATTCAACTAGAGCCAAAGGTCCCAGTCAGCATGAGGTTATTATATTAGATTATGACCTACTCCATCATTTTCACAAGCTGGGACTGAGAGGCCACAGCTTTGGATTTGACTTTTCCAGATGGCTGAGCCTGACATTGCTGTGCCTTTTCTCGGTTTCACACCTGCCTCATCCACAAATTTAATGCCCCATCCCTTCTAGCAGTTCTGATGCCTCCTGAAGGATTCAACACATTTTATCTATTCAGTTTGTAGACTATTTTCAAGCAGACACACATTTGTGTCTTGGGTATGATTGGCTGGATTTAATCGCTAGCCCCTTCTGAATAGACCCGGCCCTTGCTGATCCACAGCCCCTGTCCTGACACGACCTTCCTTTCTGCAGACAGGAATAATTTCCCCACACAGAGACCCCCTCCATGCTCCAGCAGACTCCATTTTCCCCTGCCTCCCTCCCCCTTCACTCCTTTACTCACAGCCCTGCATCATTCATCTTATTTAGAGACAGAGTGGCAGATCTGGCAACTGCAGAATTAAGAGAGATCAGTATTCCACACACCCACTGCCCAACCCACACAGACATACACACAGACATACACACAGACACACTGCCACCTGAATCTCAGTCCCACATGTGTCTCCCCTGGCAGGATTAAACCCGTTCGCCCTTGACAGAGAGAGCAGAGGTAGAGGAGAGCTCCATTCTGAAAGTCTAGCCATGCTGAGAGTGTGCAGCCGGCACGACTAAACACTCATCCAGAGCCCATCCAGTGTTGCCCGATCCTGCGCTGTCTCAGCTTGATGCAGGATAGTCACTGTAGAGCTCGGTCCAATCACAGACATAACATAACTGTTGTTGATGTCTCCAAACCTCCAACACACCCCATCCTGTCACTCTTTTCCACCTCTTTGTTAGGAACAGCACTAACATGGACTATCTGCTTCACGCATGTTAGAGAAGAACACTTACATATGGTAAAATTAATTATTTCCCCCAAACTACAAGTCATAGATATCTATTTCTCTGTGTCTAGGAGCCTGAAATCACATATTTAGCAAAATTACCAAGAATTTCACCCTGCCTCCCTTATGGTGATGTAAAACCAATTATAGTTATATATAATTACATGTAATATTTCCCCTGTGCTGAGAAATGAAGGAAACCCCATTTCCTCAAAACTCACTTACAACGAATGTTTATGCAATACACTTTTTACTGTAAAATGCTTTCATGAATTCTTCAGTCAAACGTATTTGTTAATAAAGTGCTAAATCTGTACAATTTGGTCTTTCAGACTGGCGTCCCATCCAGGGTGTATTCCCGCCTCTTGCCGAGTGTTCCCGGGATAGACTCTGGGTCCACCAGCACCACATCCAGGACTTAAGTGTTTAGACTTCCATTACAAGTGAGTTTTAAATAAGTAGGTTTTTAGTTCCTTTCTCAGTTCAGTAAAAATGCTAATGATTAAATGGATAGAGATTAGGGAGAAAAACGTGTGGATATTCCATTACTAAATAATGGGAAAAAATGGAGCAATTGAGGTCAAGAATGCATTATGCAAAGGTTCTTTTAGCTTTTCAGCTCTTTTGAACCTTTCAGTCCACATTAGCATTAGGACAGCTCTCTGCACATAGAAATTCCATATGTACTCAACACAGAAAAGGTCAGTTACACCAGCCGTCAAACACAGCATACCAATTCATTAGTGCAAAAAGGCACAGTAGACCCGTAATTAATTTGGTGTGTTATTAGATGTGTGTGGATGAGCGTTCAGTCGCCAGGGCATTAACACAGCGGCAGGCTGGATGAAATGGGTTCTTTAGCTTTGTCGTCCTGTAGTATTAATACAGATGGATTACTGATGCACAATAACAATAAATCATTCTCTCAAAAATGAGACTGCTGTGATTTTCTTTCCCCCTAAGCTTCAGCCTTCACTCAGGAGTCAATGAAGTGCAGCACAAAGCTCCAGGGGGCATATTAACACAGAATGAGGAGGAAACTGGCAAATCAAAAATAATGTCAGTGGTTGTCGAGGTGCCGAGGATAAAGATTGTATTATGACTGATATTTAATTACTATCCCGACATTTTTTGATTCCTTTTTATGGTGTTAGCTAAGAAAATCTGAACTGGTACACACAGCTTAAGACATCTGATTATATACAGTACTGTGCAAAAGTTTTAGGCACCCTATTTTTTTTTAGCACTAACTTTGTTATAGATTTTTTTATTTTACACAAAATTAAATGTTACAGAAAAATGTTTGTATGTCATTAAAGAAAGCAGCATATTACGTAAGAGACACTTTTCAGACAAAAAACACAATGAAGGCTGCTGGGTTTTGCTGCAAAAGTAAGAAGCGAGTGCGAAAGTCAAAGTCTCCAGAAGAACTGTGGCTGGTTCTGCAAGATGCTCAATAAAACTTACCAGCTCATTTCCTTATAAAACTGCACAAATTGTACTGGAGACTACTATTTTTATTTTTATTTTTTTGTCACACTAAATATTGACTTTGTTTCATTTACTCCTGTTTACTGTCTTTACTGTATATATGTATATTTTTAAAGATAGAAACATTTAATTTCATTATTGTGAAAGCATCTTTGCTCTACAGGATTTCTTTGCATGTGCCTAAAACCTTTGCACAGTACTGTGTACACACACACACACACACACAGTATATATATATATATATATATATATATATATATATATATATATATATATATATATATATATATATATATATATATATATATATATATATATATATATATATATACACACACACACACACACAGGTGCATCTCAATAAATTAGAATATCGTGAAAACGTTCATTTATTTCAGTAATTCAACTCAAATTGTGAAACTCGTGTATTAAATAAATTCAATGCACACAGACTGAAGTAGTTTAAGTCTTTGGTTCTTTTAATTGTGATGATTTTGGCTCACATTTAACAAAAACCCACCAATTCACTATCTCAACAAATTAGAATACTTCATAAGACCAATAAAAAAAAACATTTTTAGTGAATTGTTGGCCTTCTGGAATTTATGTTCATTTACTGTACATGTACTCAATACTTGGTAGGGGCTCCTTTTGCTTTAATTGCTGCCTCAATTCGGCGTGGCATGGAGGTGATCAGTTTGTGGCACTGCTGAGGTGGTATGGAAGCCCAGGTTTCTTTGACAGTGGCCTTCAGCTCATCTGCATTTTTTGGTCTCTTGTTTCTCATTTTCCTCTTGACAATACCCCATAGATTCTCTATGGGGTTCAGGTGTGGTGAGTTTGCTGGCCAGTCAAGCACACCAACACCATGGTCATTTAACCAACTTTTGGTGCTTTTGGCAGTGTGGGCAGGTGCCAAATCCTGCTGGAAAATGAAATCAGCATCTTCAAAAAGCTGGTCAGCAGAAGGAAGCATGAAGTGCTCCAAAATTTCTTGGTAAACGGGTGCAGTGACTTTGGTTTTCAAAAAACACAATGGACCAACACCAGCAGATGACATTGCACCCCAAATCATCACAGACTGTGGAAACTTAACACTGGACTTCAAGCAACTTGGGCTATGAGCTTCTCCACCCTTCCTCCAGACTCTAGGACCTTGGTTTCCAAATAAAATACAAAACTTGCTCTCATCTGAAAAGAGGACTTTGGACCACTGGGCAACAGTCCAGTTCTTCTTCTCCTTAGCCCAGGTAAGACGCCTCTGACGTTGTCTGTGGTTCAGGAGTGGCTTAACAAGAGGAATACGACAACTGTAGCCAAATTCTTTGACATGTCTGTGTGTGGTGGCTCTTGATGCCTTGACCCCAGCCTCAGTCCATTCCTTGTGAAGTTCACTCAAATTCTTGAATCGATTTTGCTTGACAA
>CM042535.1:16488898-16626398 GCA_023630585.1 Cranoglanis bouderius | reverse complement strand
TGCTTCAACAAGGGTTCACTGTAGAAAAAGTGCTTTTCCACAAATATGGCCGGGGAGATAAGAGGATGCCAAGCACCATGGAGGATAGAGGGTTATTAGTCATGCATAGCTCTGTGTGAAGTCACATGACCCTGGCAGCGACTGGACAGCACTAGTGTGTGGTAGCTGGATTTCGAGGCTTTCTGCCACTTGATTTCTGGCCTCTCATCACAACGCTAGAAGCCAAGCTGACACTTCTGTGGGTTACAACCTGCTTGCTTTCACATCTCGCTAACCCAATTCTTTCTCTCATTCCCGATCTCACTGGTCTTTTCATGTCTATTTCTGTCGGTCTGTGTCCCTGCGTCCCAATTGGCATACTATTCGTATTATCAGTATCCGAGATGAGAATTAGTGCGTCCCAAATTGTAGAATGTTGAAATGAGTATCTCAAAGGTACCCGGATGGTCTACTATTTCTGGTAGATTTTCGAAGTGTGGATCCGTGGACACTTCTTCAGCTGATATTGCCCACAACTCCTTGCGCGAGGAAGATGGAGCTTTGTGACCGTTTGCTTTGCTGAATTCAAGGAAGCATTTTAGAGAGGTGTAAATGAAATGTAAAAAAAAAATAAATCAAGGGAATGATCAATTAAACTATATAGTATAAATTATATAAGGAATAATAATAAGTGTGTTTACAGTGACAGTGCAATCTTCCAGGCAACAACATGATGAGTTAGTATGTCCCAGTACTTGCATACTCTTTTACTACCCACTAAAATGCATGTAATTTTTCTTCACAAAAAGAGTACATACTTTTAGTACATAGTATAAGTATGCCAATAGGGACGCAGGGTCTTTCTTGTTCCATCCTTTCTCACCGTTTCTTCTTCTTCTTCTTCTACCTCTGACAGACCATAAATTTCTTCCCCATGGTCTTCCCCACTTGGAAAGTGTCACAAAAGCTCTATTTTCTCCCTCCCATTCAAATCTCACCTCAGAAGCCTTTCCTCATGAACTCAGCATGCTCTCTCTCTCTCTCTCTGTAGAGGCTAAACAGTCTCTGACATTGTCCATTTGTCCTGAGTGTGGGTATCTATTGCCAGAGCTGCGGCCTCCTGAGGACACACTGCTTCTGTGCAGATGGAGCATAATCCTCACGCAAATGTGCAGCTTTCACATTAAAGCAGCTCAAGGCGGCCGAGGCGGTACCAAAACACACAGTGTTCCCACTGTTAGACAAAGCGTGACCTAAAAAAGCTGCACTGGGAACACACGTGGGTGTTTAACACTTTAGCAGGATTATGCACGGGGAGCTGTGTACACACATGCAGCAGATTTCATATGCAATTACTGTATTTCATCAGAACTAAGTGCAATAATCTGAGGACGCATGAAACAAGACGTCGTTTTGAATACGTTCCACGTGCACGGGAAAGGGAAGCATACCTCTGTCGAAGGACAACTTGACATCTTCGATTAAATCGCTGAAGCCGGACACTCTGTAGATACCTTCTGACTTCAGACCTAAAACAGAGTTGAGTTTACTGTAAAGTCTTTATTCAGAAATTCATTAGTGATCTGATTCACAACAGACAAATTTGTACATTACTTAACATATGGTGTGTCTAATGGAGCAGCTCTTTTGAAGTGTAAACCAAAGCCATTCAAACAATTAACCATCTGTTTAATGACATTCATTAATACAGCGTGCTGCTAAACTGCCACTGGAATGAAATAAACTGCATTATTTAATTTTGAAAGCAATACAAAATGAAAAGCGTACACTCCATAACAATTTCAGGCAAATACCTATTCTGTTACATGAACATACATGTTCCGAGTGATATCAGTCTGTCATGATGCTGGTAAATGAATAAGAATTAATCAGCTTTGTTTAGAGCTCTATAACTTTTTGTTCGAAGCGCTAGTTTAACACCGTTCGTCTATTAATCATAAGCGTGGCTGAATTTAAAGGTGGCGCACTCACCTCGTGATTCGATCTCCCGTATGCACATATCCACCACCATGGGTCGTTTGGAATTATGGGCTTTTACCAGAGTGGTCAGATCACAGCTGTACACTTTCTTCACATGTTTCAGGTCTGGCTTACAGTCATTGGGAACCATCTTGGAGCACTGCTTATGAACGTTCAAGCCACAGTCTGCAACAAACAAAACAGAAAAAAAAAGTGTCCCTGTAGTCCATGGAAGAACTGAAATAAACATAACTGATCAGAATTATTTCACAATTTTCCTGAAAATGATTATGATCAATACTGTTCATTTTCAGGAAAATCGTGAAATAATTAGTCTGCAAAAACACATAAGCATGCGTAATATGTGCAAATGAAAATTTTCAGCACCACAGGTTGAGTTAAAAAAACTGCACTGCCTGCAGAGCACAGCAGTTTGAGACTAATACCTTTATTGATTGCCCATATCCTTTACCTAGAGCAGATTGAGTTAATTTTTCAACCAAGCGTGCTGAGGTTTCATTCCCCTAAATCAATATCTGTCCAAACTGTCAATGAGCCCTGAGTCTCTGATGTCATCACTTTCTGATTGGTTCCTAGGCATGCTGTTGGTGTCACCATGCAGGAACCTGCTAGGCCTACAAACGGCATCTTATAAAAAATACATGAGCTACTTCACCCATTTTATGGGCTATAATACCAGAAAATATTATTATGGGTCATGGATAGGTGTGCAGTAGCCAATAAACACACCTGGATTAAAATTTATTCGTTTACAGAAACAAAACAAAGATCAAAATATAAGATCCTACCAGTCCATCTTAAACATGAAACAATTCATCAATCAGTTGGGTCATTTTAAAATCATAAATTTACAACACATCCTGTTAAATAAGTGTTAATAAAGTGCTGTTAATAAGTGCTGCAGACATGGAGCGTTTCCCTACACCCCAAAAATGCAGACAGTACTAGGAGTTATGCAAATATAGGCAAATGACTTCATTAATATATAATGCATGGCTCCCTAAACAGGCCAGCTGCTCTGGAGCAGGTACCATGTGGGCAGAAAAAAAAAAAAAAAAGAAGATAAAGAAGAGCTGAGTAAAGTGAAAGCCAGAGTAGTGGCGTGTTTGGAGCTGGGGGCAGACGCTCAACCGCTGCTGCTTTGTGTGAGCAGAGCTCTCTGGGAGAATTAGGGAATTAGAGCTTCGTTGAAAACAATGTGGCCTGAAGGATATGAGAGAGAGAGAGAGAGAGGGAGAGAGAGAGAGAGAGAGGAGAGAGAGCGCAGCGCACACACACACCAATCGCCTTAAACCCCGCACACACACAATAATCGAGCAGGCAGATATTCTCTGTGCTGCAGGCGACACTAGACCTCATTTCCAGCTCAAAATGGGACAGAATCTTAAAGCACTCTGTCTGTCTGACTCGAATTTCAGGGGCCAGCTTTTAGGTTTGCACACAAACATATGTATTATATGATGATACTGGCATGATAAATAGCTGCCACCACATGCTCCTTTCATTCTGGACTGAACAACAGAAAAACTGAAAACCACATTAGTGTGAGGGTGCTGAAAACCTGCTCGCTATGGCCACGGCACATTCATCTACTAGACACCAATAACACGATTACTCCGACCCCTTTCATTTACTGACTGAACGTAACAATCATTAAATTCAATCTCCTGC
Source organism: Cranoglanis bouderius (assembly GCA_023630585.1). NCBI lineage: Eukaryota > Metazoa > Chordata > Actinopteri > Siluriformes > Cranoglanididae > Cranoglanis > Cranoglanis bouderius. The sequence continues at coordinate 16,622,747 of CM042535.1, read as the reverse complement.
TGGATGCCGTCTTTTTAAACTGACTAAAGCTGGAGAAAACAATTTTCCCCATTACCTCCTGTAATTACATTTAGCATTATGGTACACCCTTATTCAAAATAAAAGTCCTGAATATGGCAATAGTGACACCAATTCAAAAGACTCAACATTAAAGATTGAAAATGGCCCCTTGAGCATTGCTTCCTTCATTTAAATTCATTGATGGAGAAATGTAATTACTGTATGAAAGAGAACGAAGGATCTCTTAAGAGAGGGAGACAGGCACAGTAATAGGGGGCACCGGTTAATAGATTCGCTTTATCCTCTAAGGTCTGCTGATCCCGTGTTCAGAATACTAGTGCTAGATGACCCTCAAAGCCCTCAGGTGGGGGGAGACGACACAGATAGCTCTTAAACTGCATATACACACACAAACCCACATACTTAAAAAATGAATTAGCGTACTGTATGTGTGTTTGTTTATCAGTGAATGAGACCTGAGCTCCAAGCTCCAGGACACTGTGCACACACAGATACTCTCTCAATACATCAATAAATTTCTGATGCCAATTCCTTGTCTGAAATATTAGATTTAACAGCCATCTACTGGGTTTAGGATGGCAGGAGTCCTCTGCTGGATCAGTAATATTTGACAAAATCCCTGCTCTATTTATTACTCGCAGTCAGTCAGTACACTTGGAATTTCCCTTCTCGCAATGAGGACTGGGGGCATTTCACAGTGTTCCCCATATTGGGTTATGGGGACTGAATTTCAATGTGTGTGTCCCCCGAGCTCTCAGCCCCACGCTTCCTTATGAAGACATGCCAGCTTTGTTTTGAGCTCGTGGATGGAATGGGTATCAGAAGGAGGGAGGCTGTACCCTGATGAAGCAATGTGGCACAGCATGCACAGACACAGGGGTTGGCATGCTGGCACCTGACCAAACCCTCCACCCCCCCAACACTCCCCACCCCAGAAAGGGGAGGCATCGGGGAATGCAAATTTCAACATCAAATGCGACTGTCCTAGTTCCTAGGCACATCACTTATAAAAAGAGAACAGGAACGATGTAGACAGAGAGAGAGTGAGAGAAAGAGAGTGAGCAAGTGAGAGACCAAGAAAGAAAGAAAGAGAGAGCGAGAGAGAGAGAGAGAGGAGAGGAAAAAAAAATCAAGAATGGGATCTCAAAATAATGGCTTTGAACTCAAGCTGCTTTCAAAACCGACTCATGTATTATTCATACCACCAGAACCTGAAAACATGTATGTGGCTCACTTTGTTCTATAAATAAAACATTACAAATAAAATACACAGCAGCCTATTTCCACTAACTGACCAACACCTGAAAAACAGAATCATTCTTTTAATCAGGAAAATGGGACGCTAGTAACTATACTGAATATAGACAGAGTTGCAACAATTACCTGCAGCTGAAAGAAGGAAATAATCTGTAGCATGTTACACATTAATATTTAGATAGTTAAGTCAAAAGATAGATAATTTTTTATAACAGACATCTCATAACAGACAAAACTGTAAAGTCAACTCTTCCATACCAAAAAAAAACCCATGACATGAACAACAACAACAACAAAAAACCTCACTCACTGCATTCATACACTAGCTTCAGTGACTTTAGTAAAGTCAGTATAAGATATTAATCAGTATATTACTCTCTCATCCCTGACACACAGGTCTACACACTTACACACTGTGAATTATGAGGATGAACTACATGTACTGGTGAATAAACACTACATCCAATAAGCAAGAGGGAAATCTTCAGTTATGTTTCTTAGCACATGGTGAAGAGAGAGTGAGATGAGGGAGTTATATATTCTACATTAAAGTAGTCCTTAATATCACACATCAACTGTGATGTACAGGTATATATAATTCATTCATTAGAAGTGCAGACTGTCATCATGTAACTGCACTGATATTGGAAATGTGCAGTATGAAACTGTCAATATAAAAAAATATGAAAACCAGTTTAAACTTTTTTTTTTTAAATGGCTTTAGAAATGTTTTGTGTGTGTGTGTGTATGTGTGTGTGTGTGTGTGTGTGTGTGTGTGTTCACCTGCGCATTTGACCCCCTGAGCAATGAGCCCCCACATAAAGTTGGCACAGTACTCGCACCAGTGAGGCCCTCTGAATGTGTGTACCTACAGGGCAGAGAGAGACAAAGCAGGGATGTTAAAACACCACGAAAAGTGCGAACACAACACAACACAACACACACAGCTCCCGTGATCTTTAGGATGGCACACTCGTCTACAGCTGAATTGAAGGATTATCTGTGATCTTCATACAGGAACTGCTACAGCTATGTCAAATCTGATGGCCTTTTCAATCTACTCTGACAATTAATCAGCAGATCAGTACACAGAGGGACAGAGGATGTGTACACAAGAAGGAGGAAAGAACAAAGGGAAGCAGACAGAATAACAGAAAGAAGGGCCGTGAGCGAGTGTGTCGTTGGACCATGGAGGAACGGCTATCACAAGAAAGCGGAGCTATCACAGCTCTCGTTCCCCTCTGCGCCAGGTAACAGCTCATCCAATCAGGAGGCCTCATTCTCGCTCTCTAGGGAGCAGGAGCGGGGGACTGGCCGCTGGAAACGAAGCCTGGCCTCGATGAACACCGAGCAGGGTCCTACAACCGAACTGCTTCTTTTATACACACATCAGCAGTGGTGAAACGAACGTAAAAAAGTGAAAGTGTGGACAGTGAAGCTATTTTTTTTGGGTAGTTACTGGTCCTATTTGACATATGAATGCAGGTTATTAAAAAAAATAATTGCTATTGAAATATTGGTATTTCGATCATTTAGCAATGAAATGTTGGTCTGTGTAACTTCAACCAAATTTGTTTGTCATGCTTTTGCTGTTCTAGCCAAAGGCCAGTAGAGCTCTGTGTGTGTGTGTGTGTGTGTGTGTGTGTGTGTGTGTGTGTGTGTGTGTGTGAATGATGCTCTGAGACTGAGGAGATAAGGACCAGACACTGTGTGATATCACTAACTCTAGAGTCACATTACACACAGCGCACACTGTAAGATGGGAAAAAAAATAAAGTGCAATAAACAAGAGACAGAGATGGAGAGTGAGAGAAATGGATAGAGGGAGGGAGAGAGAGAGACGGTGAGAGGGAGAGGGATGGAGAAAGAGAAGGCAACAGAGGGAGGGAGAAAGAGAAGGCAAGAAGGTGAGGGAGAGAGAGCGAGATATGGTGAGAGAGAGAGAGACAGAGAGAGAGAGAGAGAGAGAGAGAGATGGAGGAAGAGAACAAGGGATAAAGAAAGAAGGTAAGGGAGAGCGAGAGGGATAGCAGGACAGAACTGGGGGGGGGGGGCGAGAGAGGGAAACAGAGGGACAGAGATATAGGAAGAGAGAGTGAGAGACTACAGAGAAAGTACACACAGAAAGAGAAACAAAAAAGAGAAGAAAGAAAGAAAGAAAGAAAGAAAAATTCAAAGGAAGACAGGAAGATGGAGGGGAGCAGGAAGAAAAGAAAGAAAGAAAGAAAGAAATATATAGGAAATTAATAGGATATATAGAAAATAGGAAATAAACAAGGTAGACAGGGAGGGAGGTCACTTCTGCTGACAGAAGCCAAATGGGAATACATCACTCTGCTCGTGATGCCTATCAATCCTTGATCTTTCCATCTGTCACCCTGAAGCAATGGGGTCTCCCACACACACACACACACACACACAGACACACACACACAAATGTATAAACAAACAAGACATTTCTTGTTGAAAAGCACTCAGTGAATATCTTAAACTGTCCGGCTCTCCTTTATTTCCTTTCTGTTCTACTGCATGAAACTGAACATGTCAGACCAAAATGCATCTTTCAAAAACATTTGCACAACTGGTTCATGCTTTCTATACATGTTACTATACATATTACAATACTAGTCATGTTTTGGACCAAAACAAAACAAAGCTATAAACATAAAAGCAGAATAAACAATAAAGGAATTAACATCTTCAGCACATGCACATGTGCAGTAGTAATAAACACATTACCAAAAAAAAAAGGTCTTACCTTAAAGTTGTGGACTTTCTCATACTTGGGTACGCGGTCGTTGTCCTTCAGCGTGGCCCGGCGCACCAGCGAGCTGAGCTGTGAATAGGCAAACAGTTTGAGAGGCTGCCAGAATGTAGCTGGAGGTTTCTGAGGACGCATCCTCATGGCCAACGCTGCTGCGAGCAGCTCCTGCTCCTTCCCTTCCTGTTTGGTCTTGTGCACTAGGGACTTCTCAGCCTTACCGAGCGTGTAGGACTCCCGCGACGGCATACTCACACATACGCTAATGGCTTTACACGGGGAGAACGACTGCCTCTCTAACACCGAGAGATGAAAATAAAGCCCCTGATGCTCAGAGGTTTCTAGTCACGCTGAGAAAGTCCTGCATTGCTGTACTGAGAGTTCTGAGAGCTGAATATAAACAAAACAAGCCACTTCCCTAAGAGCTCAACTCCAATAATGGGAAAAGTGTCCTTAAAACAAGAGCATCAAGTCCTGAACTGGGGAATGGAATAGAAAAGCAGTTAAGTGTAATAGTGTGTGAGAGTGTAGCCCCTGAGTCTGTCTGTCTGTCTGAGCATCTATATGCAGATGAGATGAGTGGTTGAGTTAATCCTCTCCTCTCTGTGAGCAGCAGATATCCTCTCTGGAACACTGCCTCAGAGAGAGCGAGGGGAGGTGGGAGTGGAGGAGAGAAGTGGGGGAGGGACTCAACGACAGTGGCACTGATTACACAGCTTAAATCCACCAATCAGAGTAGAGCAGGCCAGGGTTTTATCATCGAGATCACTCGGCCCCCTCCCGCTCGGCCGTTCACCAGAGCTGTGCGTAACCAAGTGTGTGGGAGGAGAAAGCGACAGTAGCAGGCACTGAAATGTGGAGGAACCAGAGAACAAGCGTGGGCCCGTAACGGCCTGTGAGTGAGTCATCCATCACCTCTGAGCTAAGCACTAACACTTTGCTAATAGCATCACATGGTCATTTCCAAGCACATTAACGCTCAGCAAACCATTAGCTCTTTTTTTCCTAAAGAAAAAAAAAAACAAACTCAAGTGGCCCAATTAAAAAAAAAAAAAAAAAGTAACATTTATGACAACACTGGAAATTTTCATCGATATAAAATGACAGCACTTCCAATACACAATGCTCTGACAGTGCGCAATCAGCAGACAATCTTAAACGAATTTCCTTCTGAATCGAAGCAGCCTGAAAATCCTCACAGACCATACAGAGATGCTCCAGTCTGATGTGCTTATTGCAGTGTAATTAAATCTGCGTCAACACAATGCAGCACCTGTCACACAGCTTCCTGGCTTCCAACACTAAACACAATTAAAGTATTCAGTTAATGAGAGGTGGTGCTTTGCTCTCCAGAACAGACCATTCACAGACACTGCACCTTAGACTCACTGCCAATGATGATTCCTGTAAACTTGGGCAAAAAAAACAAACAAACAAAAAAAATCCAGTTTGAAAATCAGTAATAAACTATAAGTAATACATAGTTACGGTAAGTAACATGAAGTAAAATATATATAATAATTGATGTAACCATAATGTCAGTGTTACTGTTGTAAAAATAAATAAATAAATAAATAAATAAAAGGGGGGGGAAAAGATAATTAATTAAAATTAAAGTAAGTTTGTGCATCAGACACTTAAGTACATTATTATCTGAAAACTGGTCAAATTATTGTGTTGTACAAGTTTACAACTTGTAAACTTTCAAATGTCAGTTAAGTGTTCACAATTATTGTGTTGTCATCAGTTTAGTGCTCCAAATATCTATATGGCTGCATCCGAATATCCTTACTACCCTACTATACAGTAGGTGAAAGGCAGTACGCAAAAGGAGTAGAATGTCAGAATTCTCTGTATTCATAAAACAGGAGGCGAGAAATATCCAGATGACCTACTGCTTCCACCAAGATTTTTCAGTCTGGAAGCAATGGACACTGTGCTATCCCACAAGGCAACTGGACTGGCGTGGAAGAGCTGTCATGATCAAAAAATGGTGGAAGGCAGCGCATCGGCTCTTTTTAGGTTGTAGGTCACATGACAATGCCAACATGGCGAATGTAGTATGTCTGGATTGCATCAGTGCATACTGTATCAACAGCTAAGCAGTAAGCACTGAATCAAATGAACTAGGTACCGTCACAATTTTGGACACAGCCATTGTGTATTCAAATTTAAATCTAAAGTGGGCATGACCTAAACTGAAAGTTTTTTTTTTTTTTTTTTTTTTTAATAAACCCTACCACTATGCCTCCAGTAACATTAGGGAAAAAACCCAGAGTCAGCATGAACTGTGTTCTGCCTCTAAAAGTTCCCCAACCTCAACTGGAAGTTGTTTTTTTTTTTTAATCCATTAATTTTGTTGGCACCTGACAATGATATTTTCCAACAAATTTATTTGGTTGTAAACAACTAGTAGCCTCATTTAAACTACAGTGACCCTGACCAGGCAGTTACTAAGGATGAAGGAATAAATGTTGTAAATGCAACGCCGCATGTTCACGGTCTTTGTTTGTCTCACAAGCTTCATATCTGACTTAATGAAAATAAAAAAACCTTCCACTCGTGTGAATTATTTGCTGCGTCGTGCAAGACATAGTCCTGAAACACACCTCTAGTCTTCTTTTCCTTTCGGCTGTTCCCTTCAGGGGTCGCCACAGCGAATCATCTGCCTCCATCTAGCCCTATCCCCTGCATCCTCTTCTCTCAGACCGACTACCTTCATGTCCTCCTTCCTCCTCTCCTTCTTCGACCAACAGTAGCTCAATTTCCACCAGTGCACCGATGGCGATCATTGTTAACCCGGGCCCCGACCGATCCGGTATGGAAGTCATGTTAGTGATTCGCATATTGAATTTGGCAAAAGTTTTACGTCGGATGCCCTTCCTGACACAACCCTCTCTATTTATCCGGGCTTGGGAATGGCAAAAAAAGTACACTGGCTTGTGACCTCCTGTGGCTAGATTTGAAACACACCTCTAGTATCAATCAGATATCCTGTGAACTTTCTGGCAAGCCTTCTAACCATCCAACTTTTACTGAAGTGCTCTGCATTTTAACCCAACTTTTGCTTAAAAGAGTAAAGCTGGTGAACAAAACAAAGCACTGGCAATATCTTGACACGACTGTGGGTATCTCTTTATGAAAGACTGGTTTCTTGCCGAGACTTTGAACACCGTGAGTGAAGATCAGCTAGATTCTGAAGCTCCACCTTCTCTGTCATTTCCCATCTTTCTTTCATTGTGACATTCTCTCTTATCCTTGTATGATTATGGATTTTCTCCGACTTGACCTCCTCCTTGGTCTGAAGTCGAAGGCAGTGCTTTGCCTATACACACATGCTCACACACTCCCTCAGTGTGGTTCCCTCTAATCAATACCAGAAGAGTTCACTAAAGCTAGCCTCTTTCAGTTCAGAGCCCAAATTGTGGCTGGGATAAGAGAGAACTTCCTGCCTGCTGCTTTCCAGATCAATGAGCCGAACACAGACTGACTGGCTATAACTGCTGGAGCCGAGATGAAAGGCCGTGAGCGCAGGACTCCAACGGAGCCGCTGCTGCTGTATGCCCAGGGACACGCTCACCCAGTGACAGAAACCTGCGCCATGTGGCTTGGCACAGCAGCTCTGCACGTTTCATATTCACCTCCCCTCACGCTGCTGCTGTGTTAGTGTAATAGTGCGGCCCGCTGCGTGTTCAGGCTCTTTGGAGTTTAATAGCGCTGCCTGCTGCTCAGTGCAGTGCTGGCGTCTGGCTCTCAGGATGGGGCCGCTTATAGCCACTCCACTAATTGACACTGATTGATCTGCCCATTTCTCAAACAGTGCCTGGACCCAAACTGCACTCGTAAAATGGATGGAGGCAAAGTGCTGTTAACCCCACACCATTTTCAGCCTTTACTAAAAGCGAGAGAAAGCGCAAGTCCATCTGGCCGTGTAATTACTCATTTGTCTGTTGACTTTAAACACCTGATGGTTTAACAGGAGTCTGATGCTTTTAGTGGCATATAACCTGGATGCCTATTAGCTGCACCAGAAGGGTACCATAATGACCATCATGATGAGGGGTGAAATGTACTATAAAGTTCTGCAAACAAATCTGAACTCAAAATTTAAGTGATGAATAAGCATATTCCTTCCAAAATCTGATTAACTTGAAATGGTAATGTATTTAATTTGATCAAAAGAGAAACATGGAGAGAGAACAAGAATGAAGGGAGAGGGAGCGAAACTTTTGAGTAGGCAAGAGTGCTGTTATGTAAGATGCACTGCAGATCTGTAAAGTCTTTAAAGTACCATCAGAGAGGCCTGACTTCCTCTCCTCCGCTTGTGATTTCATACTCACAGAAACACAAAGCTCTTACTGCCTTCTCTCAGATACACAGAGAAGAAAAGCCAAATGACTTGGAAGTAAGAATGTCATTTTGTTCAGGTTTCTTAATAAATATATATGAATATGTTCTACTATGATTCCATCAACACACACACGTATACTCTCCTTTCATGAAACAATACAGATTGGGCCAAATAAACTGGGTTACGCAAGTTATGTAACGTTATATAACCTGCATTCGTGATTTGTAGTCATAGCACATGATTTGTCATTATTGAAAAGGAAAGAACTAGGACTCTGGTCCTCAATGTTCTCTGAAATCTCCATACATAATCTCAGAACAGCACTGCACGTCCCTTTACTTTTGTTAGCACTAAGAGCACACAGCTGAGATACAGGCTGGATCAACACGCATATCTTCATCATTGTCCTCCTCCTCAAATTCACAGCTGAATACTGAGAAGACGAGCTGAGAACAGTGCAGAGGAACACGGTGTATTGGAGAAACTGTTACTATAGCAGCGCTCTATATACCGAACAAAGCCTGAAGGCCTGTGATTATGTAAGACACTCACAAAGAAGTAAAGAGAACAGTATGAAGAATGAAAGCTATAAAATTGCCATAGGATGATGCATTTAAATGAAGTAATGCACTAGAGAATGCATTTAAATGAACTAAACCAAACATTTAAGGAACAGACATTTATATTATTTGATATCTGATGAATAACATCAGATCAGATTTTATTAGCTCTCTTATTTATTCATTATCATCTGATCCAGTCAATGAAACTGAGGAGCAGATGTACATTGTAAAAGGAAAACTATTTTGTTCCTGAATTAGCTATAAAATTATTACTATACGATTTCAATATCGAGCAAATTTCAAATAATCAAGATGATCATTTTAGCCAGTATTGTGTAGCCTTACATATCACCTGAAGATGTTTGTGCTCAAAATTGATCTGTGAAAGTAATAATAATTGGCTCTAAAACATTGGCTCTAAAAACTGCATTACCTGGGAAATATTTTATAGCAAAATATCAACCCGTTTTATCTTTTTTTCCATTTTTACTTACTCGGCAAGAAGGTAAGGGAAAATATAACCATGTTTGTTTGGCCAGATAAATAGATTATCAGGCTCTGTCTGGAGCTTGGACAATGATAAATGAGGTGTGACTATCACATATTGAGCGCATGCGTATACACACACACAAACACACGCCAAGGTCAAAAGCTCTGTACATGATACATGAGCTAATACGCACAAATAATTACTTCATATCATTGAATACACTAGAAATCCATTAGAGAGTGTGTGTGCGTGTGTGCGCTATTTCCACAGGTTAAGGTAAAGAATGGCTCAGCTCTGTACACATGAATATTTCATCCTTTAAGCATGAGGTATTTTTCAGCTTTTTCACCAACAGGATGTAGACCTTTATATATTTTGATCTACCGGGAGTCCAAAAATACTCCATACATGGAGGAAATGAACACTTTTTAGCAAAATGTCTTCCAAAATTTTACACTTAGTTCATATATATATATATATATATATATATATATATATATAAAAAAACAGTAATCAGTAGCAAATGAAACAAAGTCAATATTTGGTGTGACAAATACATAAGAATAAAAATCTCCAGTACAATTTGTGCAGTTTTATAAGGAGATGAGCTGGTAAGTTTTATTGAGCATCTTGCAGAACCAGCCACAGTTCTTCTGGAGACTTTGACTTTCACACTGGCTTCTTATTTTTGCAGCAAAACCCAGCAGCCTTCATTGTGTTTTTTGTCTGAAATGTGGTCTCTTACAGTTGGGGAAAAAAGTATTTGATCCCCTGCTCATTTTGTACGTTTGCCCACTGACAGTGAAATCATCAGTCTATAATTTTAATGGTAGGTGTATTTTAACAGTGAGAGACAGAATAACAACAAAAAAATCCAGAAAAACGCATTTCAAAAAAGTTATAAATTGATTTGCATTTTAATGAGGGAAATAAGCATTTGATCCCCTATCGATCAGCAAGATTTCTGGCTCCCAGGTGTCTTTTACACAGGTAATGAGCTGAGATTAGGAGCACTCTCTTAAAGGGAGTGCTCCTAATCTCAGTTTGTTACCTGTAAAAAGACACCTGTCCACAGAAGCAATCAATCAGATTCCAAACTCTCCACCATGGCCAAGACCAAAGAGCTGTCCAAGGATGTCAGGGACAAGATTGTAGACCTACACAAGGCTGGAATGGGCTACAAGACCATCGCCAAGCAGCTTGGTGAGAAGGTGACAATAGTTGGTGTGATTATTCGCAAATGGAAAAAACTGTCAGTCTCCCTCGGTCTGGGGCTCCATGCAAGATCTCACCTCGTGGAGTTTCAATGATCATGAGAATGGTGAGGAATCAGCCCAGAACTACACGGAAGGATCTTGTTAATGATCTTAAGGCAGTTGGGACCATAGTCACCAAGAAAACAATTGGTAACACACTACACCATGAAGGACTGAAATCCTGCAGCGCCCGCAAGGTCCCCCTGCTCAAGAAAGCACATGTACAGGCCCGTCTGAAGTTTGCCTGAATGATTCAGAGGAGAACTGGGTGAAAGTGTTGTGGTCAGATGTGGTCAGATCTCTTTGGCATCAACTCAACTCGCCGTGTTTGGAGGAGGAGGAATGCTGCCTATGACCCCAAGTCATAATACCATCCCCACCGTCAAACATGGAGGTGGGAACATTATGCTTTGGGGGTGTTTTTCTGCTAAGGGGACAGGACAACTACACCGCATCAAAGGGACGATGGACGGGGCCATGTACCGTCAAATCTTGGGTGAGAACCTCCTTCCCTCAGCCAGGGCATTGAAAATAACTTTAATGACTTGGAGAGGATCTGCAAAGAGGAGTGGGACAAAATCCCTCCTGAGATGTGTGCAAACCTGGTGGCCAACTACAAGAAACGTCTGACCTCTGTGATTGTCAACAAGGGTTTTGCCACCAAGTACTAAGCCGAAGGGGTCAAATACTTATTTCACTCATTAAAATGCAAATCAATTTATATCTTTTTTGAAGTGTGTTTTTCTGGATTTTTTGTTGTTATTCTGTCTCTCACTGTTAAAATACACCTACCATTAAAATTATAGACTGATCATTTCTTTGTCAGTGGGCAAACGTACAAAATCAGCAGGGGATCAACTGAGAAGTGGACGTCCAGCAACATCCACTGATGAAGGCACAACCGACGTGGTTCTGGCAAACATAATCCCCCGTGTATGAAGACTTTTGGGACACCCTGTATTAATATATTTTAAATAGCATTCATTTGTATAAAATGATTCATTTGTATAAAAGGCAACATTCCAGAAACTGTATTATTCTCTGTTTGCGTAATTGTGGTATGTGATCTTAATCCAAACCAATCAAAGTAAAAGAATAATCCAGCATTTTATAGCCTAATCTGTAGCACACATTTATCACAAAGAAGAATTTGTCTACAGGTTCCACAGTTTCAACCTAAATATTTATGGACACTATAAAGCCTCAGGAAAGTGTAAGTGACTGGAAATCTTTTGTACTGTATTTCTCTGGTGTGAAAAATCTCCATAAATCAGCTCTCTAAAGACTCTCGCGCATGTTTTTGAGTTTTTGAGTAAACAAGTTGTTTCGTTCTTTTCTCAGTACAGAGAAATGTATGAAAACTCCTGTCTGCGATTAAGTAAACAAATGCGGAAGTATTCCTTTATCGCCTATGTCACAGTCGCTTCCTTATTTGTGCAATAATAATACATTGTTTTTTATTTTTAAAGCACCTAGGGCTGGACAATATGATGATATACTGATAAAACAATAAATTATTTCACAATGCACTTTTCTGCGATATCAAGGATATTGTGAATGTTATTGAGTACATAATCTTTAAAATGGTAAGTTTTCAGTGTTACATATTTTCAGTTATTATTTATGATAAAATGGCTAGCTTTGAAATAAAATGTATTATTATAAGTTTGTTTATTAACAAATAAAAACAAATTTATTATTTATAACCGTTGTTTTAAATGCAACACTACTGTATTCCCAGCAGTTTGTGAGCAAACGCATATATTTTCTTGTATTGTTGAAACCTATATACAGATCATGTGTCATAGAAATGCCTTCAAGAAATGTGATATGATATTTGTGTTACATCTCCCACCCTGAATAGCACCAACCTTATACCAATTGCCTTATCTGAGGAAAAACATGATGCTTCCTTCAAATATACTTAAAATAAAGAACCTTACGTGACAGCTGTGTTTCCCTCTGGATGGACCCTTTTTATTTTTACCCTTAAGATGCTGCCTCTCAGATTGAACGCATGGATGATGACCATACATTTAGAGGCTCTGTGATTATTATTGTTGATTATAGGCATAATTATGTGCATCTTATTGTAATTACTATAATATATACAGTGTCCACTACACTCGGTGGTGGAAAAATACTTTGAATAGCTGATATTCATTTAGTGTTTATGCTGGAAAGCTTAATGCAGCACAGTATAAGACAATCTTCCCTTCCTCTTGTTCACTGCAGAACCAAGGGTCAACCATCACGCCCGAGTTTCACTCTGTATCTCTGATCGATGTTATGCAAACCAGCTGCATTCTCCTCTTCACTGCATGATGAGAGAGCAACAACCACATACGCACAGAACAGCAAACTTTCTCACATTCAGGAGGAACTGCAGCACTGCAGTGAAACTCCAAACTGCAACCAGTAAACAAACCTGAACTGAAAGATCAACATCATTAGCTTGAAGGAGATGAAAGCATAAGAAATCGCACAGGCTATAGAGGCTAATTAAGATACTTTTATTTAAGTAGCAGCCAAAATTAGGACACTATACTTATCGAGACTCTGTGAAATGTATTTTGGCTATGAGGGTGAACATTTCATAACTACTGCAGAGGCACAGAGATGGAAAATCACTAGATGGTGCTTGGATGGTCAAAAAAGGAAGACCGGAAGAGAGAACACTTGTATAGGCTCGACTAAAAGAAAACATTTCATTCATTTTTAGCTCAGATATTTAAAAAAATAATAAAAAACAGAGCATGTATATGGAAAAATGGAACACCATTTTTGTGATGTTACTTAAAAATTAATTTTAAAAAAATGGAGACTAATGATCCATGTCACTTTACAGTGCCAATTTCCCTCTTTGGAAGAACAGATGATGTTTCAGTAAAGTGAGCAGCACCATGTTTATTCAACATGCTACGAGTGTTCATTTACTGTTGATTACTGCAGCTGGAGGTGGATATGGAACATGGAAATTCATCCTTATCAAAGCACTCTAAAACATCTAAACGCTTTAGAGTGACTCAGAGCTGATGGTTCCATATGATGACGAAAAGCATAAAAATTGTGCGCGCACTGAACGTGCGTGGGTCTAATGGTGTTTGCTGGAAGGGACTCTGTTTCCATAGGAACACCTCGTGTGTGCTTCCGGTGTGTAGGATCAGTGATTATCCTGTTTGCTGAAACGGGCTTGGTGAAGTCTTTAAAAGGCAGCATTCCTACACACCACTTGCTTCCTCAATTATTCATCCTTCTTACACTCACACTGATTTGATACACATAAACTCAACACTCCTACACTCCAGAAAAGACTCCCACTCTAACCTCCTACATCAGATGCTTTATAGTACAGGTAGGTTTTTTTTTTTTGTAGACTCTCCAAGTGCAAACTGAGCCAAAGGACAGCTATAATGCTGAAGAAATATTTGCACCGAAAAACAGAAAGAAAAAATAAATGCTGGATATAATATACAAAATGTTTTAAACTAGCTATTTATATAATGAATCATTTATTTACCCTGGCTTCATCTTCTTTATGTGCAAAGCTTTGTTACAGATTTTTACAAGTATGATTTCACCCTGCAAGCCCCTTAACTAAAGTTTTTTTTTTTTTCTTTTCTGGTTGGTTTAATATTGTGCAGTGTAAAACCAAACCAAAAATATACCAAAATATGTGTGAAAGCACCATTAAAGTCCTCATGAAGTGCCTTAAAACGCGCAGCGTTGTTCGATCCGTTGACGTAATTTTCACTGAAACAGGATGTCTGGGTGGGAAATATTGAGTGGCTCCGCCCCCTTTTTTAAAATAGCCAATAGCGTTTAGATTACCTCACAGCCCGGGCTAAGCTGTACTTGGCAGTTAGTACCATGGATTTTTATAATGTTGGAGGCGGGACACTTCAGATTCTAGAGAGCATTTGATTGGACAGAAAATCTGATAAGTAGCTGAAGTGCAGAATGTTCAAAATTGTTGATCCGTATTGGTGGTAGAGAGAGACTGTAAACTTTGAATGCATATATCATCTAAATGCGAATTCTGTCATTGTTTTGGAGTGCACTAGCTTATAGATAACCTTAAGGCTAACATATTCATACTAAAAGCCACAAAACTTCAATTTTGATTTCATGGGGACATTAAACTCCCTCATTCGATAATTTATTGCATTTCCAAAAGACAATAATGATGTAAAATAAGTTACTCAACTATGTAAAAGAGGGCATGCAAGAACATGCACGGCTTTAACTGTTGTTTTATCCTTCCAGCTGAAAATATCACGTCATATTTTTATTTTTCTACTAAATTTTTCTGGGCTCACAAATTCTCAATTGAATTTTTTCAGGCTGTAACTTTTGTGTATAAATTTGTGTATATGTAATCTGTAATTTCATTTTATCTCTCAGATCACCTAAACCAAAAAATCTATATTAGGCTATGGCAGATTATAAAATATATATCTAGCTATGTATCATATGCATCTCCACACATCTGTACATTTAAACTCTGCTTAAAAAAAATTATAACTGCTAACATGGATTACTTTGTGTGATTTAAAGACTGAGTTATTAAATTTAGCATCACTAGCTGCTTGCTGAAAGCACATGTTTCTGTTGAGTTCAAAGTGACTAATAACTAGCAATAGCCCAAGTCATTAGAAGTCCATGTTACATGAACTATGAAACAAAATGAGAACACTTATTCACAGGTTTTCAGGGAAGAGCTTGAACAGGACATTCAGCAATGCTGGCCTGATTGTATGTATTTATTATCTGTGGCCATCAGATTCTGTTTTTTCTGTACATTACTGTCAAACAAACATCCCCAAATGATGCAACAACAACAACATGGCTGAATGGAATGCTCCGAGTATTCTGTGTCAGTTTTCTCCTTCTGGCAAAATCAAAGATCAGGTCATATGTCTCTTATGTAATGTCAGTCACCACAAAGCCACTTTATTGACTTGAATGTCTAATGAAATACATTCTACTTTTGTTAACAACTTTGGGAGAAAAAAGGACTATGAAATAGGCAATATAAGGAATAAAATGTAACACCATGTCTACACCATGCAAACATCAATCTGTATGTCACCAGTGTTAAAATCTCAGGAAAGTACATTTCATAATTATAATGACCACAACAATCAACAGGGAACTTATCTGGAAGGAAAGGGCCCGTTAGTGTTTAAATAGACTATTCAGGAAGTTCTCTCACTAAAAAAAAAACAAAGCATTCACATGGCATCATCAGATTCATCTGACCTGATTTTAACTGGAAAACATCTTTACTTTCTTCCCTGGGACTACTGAGTGTCTGGGTGAATGTGCTTTTTATAGCCTAGTACATAGACAAACACATGACTAGACACTCTTCCTTGTTTTCTAGCAAGTCTTACATATATGAGCTGGAAAGAAAATTCCCAGAAATACATAGCAATTCCAGTTGCAATGACATTAAGGCAACTTTCCTATAAATGGATAAAGAAAATGTCATTTGTGACACAGTGGGGTTTGTTATACAGAAGAAATAATTACTTGCTTTGTAAAAGGACACTGATTCCACAAGCTTTGTGTTTTAGGCATAATACTTCAGAATGTGGCTATTTCTCCTAATGCACTTTTAGCCTCTTCCCTAAAGACTTACTTGGGTTCACTTATATACAGATTCATGCATTTATGCTAATGAGGTGTAAAGGGAAACACCTTAGAGTTATTATTCAACCATGTTTTTAAATAAACCTTATATTATTTAAATTTTAAATAAACCTTAAATCTCAATAAATGTGATATCCATGACAAATTCATTATTTGTCAATAACCCATAGAGCAAAGGAAAGCTATGATGTGCTTGCCCAGTCTCACGTAGCAAATGAAAATGAACCCCAAACTATGACGAGGTAATTAATTGTATTAATACAGAGTAATGAAAATTAGTGAGTATTCAAATTTCTCTGTGCATCCAAAATCCTCTCATGATGATGATCACGGATGAGATCTCAGATGTAACATGTTGTTATGGTCAACAAATCTTTGGCCAACAGTCTGCTATGAGTTATGGTATTTTCATACTAAATATAAAATCAAAGTATTCGAATCTGGCCGCATCTTTATTTTCATTCGACATGCTGTTAGTGAAGGTAATCTAGCCACAGGAGGTCACAAGCCAGTGTACTTTTTGTGCCCGGATAAATAGAGAGGGTTGTGTCAGGAAGGGCATCCGACGTAAAACTTTTGCCAAATTCAATATGCGAATCACTAACATGACTTCCATACCGGATCGGTCGGGGCCCGGGTTAACAGCGACCGCCATCGGTGCCGTTGACCTACAGGGCACTGGTGGAAATTGGGCTACTGTTGGTCGAAGAAGGAGAGGAGGAAGGTGTGTTAGAGGAGGAAGGCGTGTCCGTAGGCAGAGAGAGAAGAGGAAAGGCAGGAGTTTATGACTGAAAGTAGGGACTTTGAATGTTGGTACGATGACAGGTAAAGGCAGAGAGCTGGTAGACATGATGCAGAGGAGGAAAGTCGACATTCTGTGTGTCCAGGAGACCAGGTGGAAAGGGAGCAAGGCTAGAAGCATTGGAGCAGGGTTTAAACTGTTTTATCATGGTGTGGACAGGAAGAGAAATGGAGTAGGAGTGATCCTGAAGGAGGAGTTTGTGAAGAATGTTCTGGAGGTAAAGAGAGTGTCAGATAGGTTGATGAGTCTGAAGCTGGAAATTGAAGGTGTGATGCTGAATGTTGTTAGTGCTTACGCTCCACAAGTAGGTTGTGAGCAAGAGGAGAAAGACAGATTCTGGAGCGAGCTTGAGGAAGTGATGCAGAGTGTTCCCAGAGGTGAGAGAGTGGTGATAGGGGCAGACTTTAATGGACATGTTGGTGAAGGGAATAGTGGGGATGAGGAAGTGATGGGCAGGTTTGGTCTTCAGGTAAGGAACCCAGAAGGACAGAGGTTGGTAGACTTTGCTAAAAGTATGGAGATGGCTGTGGTGAACACGTACTTTCAGAAGAGGCAGGAACACAGGGTGACATATAAGAGTGGTGGCAGGAGCACACAGATGGACTATATTTTATGTAGACACTGTAATCTGATGGAGATTAGCGATTTCAAAGTAGTGGTAGAAGAGGGTGTAGCTAGACAGCATAGGATGGTGGTGTGTAAGATGACCCTGGTGGTGAGGAAGATGAAGAGAGCAAAGGCAGAGCAGAAGACAAAGTGGTGGAAGTTGGAAAAGGAAGAGTGCTGTGTGGTTTTCAGGGAGGAGTTGAGACAGACTTTAGGTGGTCAGGAGGTGCTTCCAGATGACTGGACTACTACGGCCAAAGTGATCAGGGAGACAGGTAGGAAGGTGCTAGGTGTGTCATCTGGAAGGAGGAAAGAAGACAAGGAGACTTGGTGGTGGAATGAGGAAGTTCAGGAGAGTATCCAGAGGAAGAGGTTAGCTAGGAAGAAGTGGGACAGTGAGAGGACGGAGGAAAGTAGACAGGAATATAGGGAGATGCAGCATGAGGTTAAGACAGAGGTGGCAAAGGCCAAACAGAATGCTTATGAGGACATGTATGCAAGGTTAGATAGTAAGGAAGGTGAGAGGGATTTGTATCGGTTGGCGAGGTAGAGGGATAGAGATGGTAAGGATGTGCAGCAGGTTAGAGTGATTAAAGATAGAGATGGAAATATGTTGACAGGTGACAGGAGGGTGAGGGAAAGATGGAAGGAGTACTTTGAGGAACTGATGAATGAAGAAAATGACAGAGAGAGAAGAGTAGTAGAGGCAAATATTGGTGAGCAGGAAGTAGAAAGGATTAGCAAGGGTGAAGTTAAGTGAGCTTTGAAGAGGATGAAGAGAAGAAAGGCAGTTGGTCCTGATGACATACTAGTGGAGGTATGGAAGCGTCTAGGAGAGATGGCAGTAGAGTTTTTAACTAGGTTGTTCAACGAGGTCTTAGAGAGTGAGAGGATGCCTGAGGAATGGGGGAGAAGTGTTTTGGTGCCGATTTTTAAGAACAAGGGAGATGTGCAGAGTTGTGGAAACTACAGAGGTATTAAGCTGATGAGCCATACAATGAAGTTGTGGGAAAGAGTAGTGGAAGCAAGGCTAAGGGGAGAAGTGAGCATTTGTGAGCAGCAGTATGGTTTCATGCCAAGAAGGAGCACTACAGATGCAATATTTGCTTTGACAATGTTGATGGAGAAGTACAGAGAGAAAGAGCTGCATTGTGTCTTTGTAGATTTAGAGAAAGCGTATGACAGGGTGCCAAGAGAGGAGCTGTGGTATTGTATGAGGAGGTCTGGAGTGGCAGAGAAGTATGTTAGAGTGGTGCAGGATATGTATGAGAGCAGTAGGACAGTGGTAAGGTGTGCGGTAGGTGTGACAGAGGAGTTCACGGTGAAGGTGGGACCGCATCGAGGATCGGCTCTGAGCCCCTTCTTGTTTGCGGTGGTGATGGACAGGCTGACAGATGAGGTCAGACAGGAATCTCCATGGACTATGATGTTTGCGGATGACACTGTGATCTGTAGTGAGAGCAGGGAGCAGGTGGAGGAAACTCTAGAGAGGTGGAGGTTTGTTCTGGAGAGAAGAGGAATGAAGGTTAGTCGCAGCAAGACAGAATACATGTGTGTGAATGAGAGGGATCCAAGCGGAACAGTGAGGTTACAGGGAGAAGAGATAAAGAAGGTGCAGGATTTTAAGTACTTAGGGTCAACAGTCCAGAGCAACGGGGAGTGTGGAAAAGAGGTGAAGAAGTGTGTGCAGGCAGGTTGGAATGGGTGGAGAAAAGTGTCAGGTCTGTTGTGTGATAAAAGACTACCAGCAAGAATGAAAGGAAAGGTATACAGGACAGTAGTGAGACCAGCGATGTTGTATGGTTTGGAGACAGTTGCACTGAGGAAAAGACAGGAGGAAGAGTTAGAGGTAGCAGAGCTAAAGATGTTGAGGTTCTCTTTGGGAGTGACGAGGATGGATAGGATCAGGAATGAGTACATCAGGGGGACAGCACATGTGAGATGTTTTGGAGACAAAGTTAGAGAGGCCAGGTTGAGATGGTTTGGACATGTTCAGAGGAGGGAGAGTGAATATATCGGTAAAAGGATGCTGAGGTTAGAGCTGCCAGGCAGGAGGCCGAGAGGAAGACCAAAGAGGAGGTTTATGGATGTAGTAAAGGAGGAGATGAAGGTAGTCGGTCTGACAGAAGAGGATGCAGGGGATAGGGCTAGATGGAGGCAGTTGATTCGCTGTGGCGACCCCTGAAGGGAACAGCCGAAAGGAAAAGAAGATGCTGTTAGTGAAGGTGAATTTCCATTTATTCATTTGGCAGACACTTTTATCTAAAGCCAGGTACCTCGTGCCAGCTCTAGAGCTGAGCAGTGGAAGCTCACACGCCTTGCTCAAGGACTTAACAGTGACAGCTTGATGGTATCGGGATTCAAACTAACAACCTTCAAATCAGTACTCCAGAGCCCCGCTGAGGCACCATTTTATGTTGCATGACCGTTTTGAGCTCCACTCTTCTGTATTTAGCTCAGTTTAGAAACTGTTCCTGATTCATAAAAGCAACAAATGATTAAATTTACAGTCCCCTCTGAAACTATTGGAACAGCAAGGCCAATTCATTTGTTTTTGCTGTAGACGGAAGTCATTTGGGCTCAGAGATGAAAAGATGAATATGAGAAGTGAGTTTAGAGTGTCAGCTTTTATTTTATTTATTTATTTGGTATTTATATGTAGGTGTGTTAAATGACACAGAACATAACACATTTTGTATCAGACCACCCAATTTTTAAGCAAGCAAAACATTAGAACATGTGACTGACAGGTATTTCTTGTTACCCAGGTGTGTCCTGTTAGATTGATTGTTTAAAGAATAAATAGCTCTGAACATCTACTCTTGGTTTTAGCTTTCAGTTTCACCTGTGAAGACTGCATTTGTTGTTATAAAGGGAAAAGCCAATATGAAGATTAGAGAGCTGTCTATGGGAGAAAAGCAAGCCATTTTGAAGCTGTGAAAAGAGGGGAAATCAATCAGAGGTATTGCACAAACATAGGGCAGAGCCAATACAACAATCTGGTGATGTCAGTGAGTCGCGGGCTTGATGCAGTTATTGCAAGTAAGGGATATGCAACCAAATATGAAGTGTTATTTATGTTAATTTACTTCAAGACGGTTCCTATACTTTTGCGCACCTAAAAATGATACACTAATGTGTGTAGAGTAGAGCACGCTAGTAGAGTTACGTTTAAATGTACACATCAAATAAAAAAAATCTTTACAAAAGTAGATGGAAGAAAAAACATTGGCCAAAAAGCCATTTTTTCCCAGAGAAATTTGTTTGCCAATAACTGTAGTAATATTACAAGTATCACACAGCTGATGCTACCAAGACAAGGTCGAGACTTTCTGACTTCCTGTTCAGGGGATAACACCTCTATATTAAAAACAAACCTACAGAGACACAAAGCAATTTACACAACAGTACAGGACACAGCACACAGTCAGCACAACCCGGAATACATTTTTATTAACTTTTCTTTGCACCAGACATAAAAAGACATCTTTATTTGGTGTGTCCTTCCCTGTGTGAATTTTTGTTGCTTCTAAGAGACAGATCTTCGTATGAATTACAAATCATTAGCATCACAAAAGAAATGCACCATCTAAAATATCTGCGGGAAACGTGTTTGGCAAGATTAAGAAAACAGCTCAAATTATAATGTTCCAAACGGCAAAACAGCAATTAAGGCATTGCAGCTCGAGAAAAATCCCTTCTCATGATTAGAATCTCATCCTCCCTAATAATTCAGGCTAAGAGTTCAAATGATGACTGTGTGTAATTACAGCATGTTTAAAACAGGGCTAATTTGCTCTTTAGCTAGCTGCTTAATTGTGCGACTGAGCCGATTGTGCGATCTGCAGTGCAATGCAGCTGCAGTGCCCCTTCCCACAGCATCTCTCAGTTCCTGATGAGCTCAAACCAGTCAGCACGGCCCACTGACAGGTGCTGAGGTGTAAAATAAATAAATAAATTTTAAAAATTCATGCACGAGTTACATTAAAGGGATAGTTCACCCAAAAATGAAAATTCTGTCATCAATTACTCACCCTCATTTCGTTCAAAGCCCATAAGACTTTTGTTCATCTTCGGAACACAAATGAAGACATTTTTAATGAAACCTGGGAGATTTCTGTTCCTCCATTTACAGTCCAGTAACCAAAACATTCAAGCTCCAAAAAGTTCATAAAGGCATCGTGAAAATGAATCCATGTGACTCCAGTGGTTTAATCCCAATTTTAAAATGTAAAAAAAATTAAAAATGTTTTCAAAATTAAGTCTTTATTCACAAAATATCTTCACTTCGGCATAGATCTCCGTTGACGCGAGTCAACGAGTCCACCTCTATGTTGAAATCTTCAGACATCTTTGTTACAAAGATTGTTCTATGTGACTCAGTTTGTGTACAGCGTCCCTCTTCCTCTGCTGTAAACAGCGCAGCGCTTCCGGGTCCCGTTGTATTGCGAGAGCACAACACGCATACGTCGTGGTTCTCTCGTGAACGCGCGTCGGCGATCTATGCGAAAGTGAAGATATCTTGTGAATAAAGACTTAATTTTATTTTTCTCCCCCGCACACAAAGCATTTGTATCACTTCATAAAATTGGGATTAAACGACTGGAGTCACATGGATCAATTTTTTCGATGCCTTTATTAACATTTTGAAGCTTGAAAGTTTTGGTTACTTAGGTAACGGAGGGACAGAAATCTCCCAGGTTTCATTAAAATGTCTTCATTTGTGTTCAGAAGATGAACGAAAGTCTTATGGGTTTGGAACGACATGATTTTCATTTTTGGCTGAATTATCCCTTTAACACCACGTCAAAGAGTGTGACGATGAACAGAAGATTTCGAAAGAGTAAAATTAGCTGTAGAAAAAAGATATTCGTTTCTGAGTCTCATCTTTCATCTATTAATCCATTTTACACTTACAGTAAGTCTGCTCATCATTTTCCATGTCAGAAGGCTTATTGTTATTTCTAAACGAATCTTGAGTCATATGGATTTTTTCCCCTTTCTTCAGAGGAAATATTCCAAAGTCAACAGTTGAGTCACAAACAAGTATGGGAAACGTCACCATCATCATCATCATCTGGCACAAAAGAGGAGCTAAGGAAGCAGCAGTTTATGGGAAACCCACACACATGCGCCACATGTAAACACACGATGTCATTTCTCCAAGCAGGGACAGCTCACGGTGCCTGTGTAACAGTGAAACGGATACAGACGCCCAGACTAAAACATGTAAACAACTCCAAACTCCTCTAGCATGTCTATATGGCTCATAAGTTACAAGCTAAATGAGTCAGCAATGCAACACTTATGCAGAAATTATTGTTCAGCAAAAATAACAGAAGCAGCAAGGCAAAATCCGCGTCAATGTCCTGCAGATAAATTACATTTCCAGGCACGATCAACAAATAATTCATTTGATTTTGAGAGAAGTATAGTGCACAAGACCATTAGCATAATGACACAATAACCACATCTGCACACAAATACTGTACATCAACAGCTTAACCCTTTTAACGAAGCTAAAATAAGGAAGATGGATCACAAACGTATTACTACCTCATGAAAAAGGTATCGTTTTCTGAACAAAAATATGCTTTTTTTTTTTTTTTTATGTTCATCTCGATTTTATAACAAATGGTCACCAACACAGATCATTTGGATTGTTTTGGATTGCGAATGTTGTGACTCATCAAAACACCCACACAAGTGTCCATTAGTAACAGCTGAGACTGGACAAAATGTTCACAGTACACAACAAAACACTAGTTATTTGTTTGAAATCTCATCTTCATATCACATTATTGCGAAGGCCAATATCGTGATGGACAATCATGTTTACTGTGCAGCCTAATCTAAATGTCAAAATCATTTCAACATTGTTTTTTTACCCCCTGAGAGAATGACAAATCAGTTGTATTACTTTTAATACTCAGATCAGACATTTTGGCACTGCAGGTTGATAAATCAACTGGTTACTGAGTGGATCTGTTTTACTAGTAAAGATAAATAATGAGGGATGGACAAATCTGATTCTGTGTATCAGCTATTACTGTTTTTTATATACGTAATTGCCTGGTGGAGAAAGTAGGTTCAAGAACCAGAAAAAGTAAAGAAACACTACTTCCCATTTACTTTTGCAAAATGAAACCTTTCATTTGATATATACACTCGCTGGCCACTTTATTAGGAACACGTGTACACCTGCTCATCCATGCAGTTATCATGGCATGGTCATTACTGTGCCTTCAAGTCCTCCTGGGATGTTCATAGTTACGAGTTGGGAAGTCGTAATTACGACGTCAGGTGCGTTCAGGTCACTTTGGTCGGCACAAGATGGTGGTGTACCTTCTATTAATTAACTACAAAAAAAAATATATAGCAAGGTTTTTTAACTCTACTTCTAGAAAATAAGAACAAAGAATGCGTATCAGGTGTGTTTTGCTTTTTTGTGTTTTTAATCAATTTATGAAGCCACTGTAAACTTTATCGTTACATATTATATCGTAATTGTACAATGCTATCGTATTCTGTGCAGGAAATTAGTTTGTTTTATTGTAAATAAAAAAGCCTCACAAAGACATGTCACTGCTAAATACACATAAGTAGTGTGTTTTATATTTTACTTTTATTATCTCTCTTTCTCTCTCCCACTTCCTCTGTCATGGTCCTCAGAAATCAGCTTCTGAGACGAGTAAACATTCAATTTCAACAAATTTACCGAATTTTCAATAAATTCCATCGTGTTTTCTTACTGACATGCCCCCAACTCGGAGCACAAAGAAAATCCAGAGTTTCCCACTCGTAATTACGACACTGTGGTGCCGTTCACGTGCATTCAACTACGATCTTTCCGACATGACGAACGCACCATTAGTGCCAGATGGGCTCATTTGAATATTTTAGAAACTGCAGACCTCCTGGGATTTTCTAAAGTTTACAAAAAATGGAGTGAAAAACAAAAAAATATCCAGTGAGCAGTTCTGTGGGTGTAAATGCCTTGTTGAGAGGTCAGAGGAGAACAGCCAGACTAGTTTGAGCTGACAAGAAGTCTATGGTAACGCTATATAACTACTCTTTACAACCATGGAGAGCAGAAAAGCATCCCAGAATGAGCAACACGTCAAACTCTGAAGGTACATTCACACATACAGCGATTTTATAGCTGCAATTTGCTGTACTATGAAGTCGCCAGTAGGTGTTCCTACTACTGGTTGCCATAGTAACATGGGTGGCGCAACTAGCCTTCAACTTTTGACAACAAACCGGTTTTCTTGCCACTAAAATTAAACATTCTGGAGGGAGAGTGATACATATATAAAAATTAACCAGTGTATATATGCATTATATCCTACGAGATGCAGGAGAAGCAGTGTGTGCTCTTTGCCATTGTGGCCATCTATCTACGGCTCCAAGCTCCAATTAGCTTAGTTTAGCTTATGGCCTTAGGGCATTTAAAGCAAAATAATAATAAATTAAACACACTCAATTTTTGTTGCAATTGATAAAAATCCCGGTGTAGCCCCTATCTCAATAAGTGAGCGTCACCATCAGGATGTCATTCACTATATATTCGATGGTGACCGGGAGCCGGACCGCAGCTCTTCGGCTGAGGCCTCTGTGCTTCCTGGGTGAAGCACAGAAGGTGCCTCTGTGCTTTCCTATCTTCACCCAAGATAGGAGCTACACTGGGATTTTGCTCGATTGCAACAAAAGTGTGTGTTTCAGTATTATTTCTTTTATTATTATTATTATTTTTTTGTTGCTTTAAACCCGCTAAGATCCTAAGCTAAACTAAGCTAACTGGCTACTGCAGCAATGGTGCTGCTTCTGCGTAGATCACGTGCGCTCTACTGTCTTCACTCCCATTGGTAGTCGCTGCACCAAGTCACTACAAATTTGCGTAAAGTTAAACTTTTCTCAACTTTCGTGTCGCTGGACACGCCCAGATCTAGTCGCTAACGGTCGCTGTCGCTCATGTCGCCAGGAGTCGCCAGCTCTCATTGAAAATGAATGGTCTCTGGTCGATTTGTCGTTGCGAGTTGCTGTATGTGTGAATGCACCTTCAGGCGGATGACGTACAACAGCAGAAGGCCACTTCGGGTTCCACTCGTCAGCTAAGAACAGGAATCTGAGGCTGAAGTGAGCACACATTCACCGATACTGGACAGTTTGGAAGAAGATTGGAAAAACGTTGCCTGGTCCAATCTCAAACTGCCCAGGTGTTCTGAATAAAGTGGCTGCTGCATGTATGTTTAAATGAAATGTGCTTCACGATCATGTGACTCATCTCGATGCAGTAAGTACCTCCTGCTGCACTACACATATCGGCCGAGGCACAATTTGACATGATTGAACTATTTTTTCTAGATCGATTAATTTGTGTGCATGGTTTGTGACAGAATCAGGAGCATGAATGCAGAAACACAGAAGAAATCAAGCTAAATTTAATAATTATTATTAATAAATTAATAATTATTTAATAAATTTAATAATTTTATAAGAAATAAAGCTAAGAGTAGAGCAAAACCTGACATACAACTCTCTTGTTAGAACTATGTGCACAATGTCGCCTTGCAGCTAAATATACGAATATATTAAAATTACTATACTAACCAGTTTCAAGCAGAGTTTTGCCTGCCACTCATGAAGAGAACACCCCATCTGACAGCCAAAATGTTCAACAATTTGGTGACATTTTGTCGAGGTTGCTCCATCAAAAATTTATCAGGAGAGGATAAGGACTAGGGATACACAGTCACCCCTCTCCTGGAATTCAAATATTAGTTTGCTTCCCTTACTCTGAATTAATGCACTTAACTAGCTGACTAAGGCATTACATTACCTTACATTAGCCATCACTTTTTAATCTACTCAGGTTTCTGTTGTCCATCCCTCACACTTAATAGCCACAAATATATGTATTGAAATTCTTTCTTGACATTCATGACTGACTCAACTATGGAATGTACAAACCACAAATAAATAAATAAATAAATAAATGCACGAACAGGTGCTCTACAGCACACAAGCTCCTACTTTCTAATGTGTGTTCACTCCAAGAAATCATATGTTTATCAATTTCCATGTTCCTCTAATACAGTACAGTTTTATAAGTCTTTACTAAAACCCAGATCAAGACAGACTTACTCTCTCATCCAGGCCGCTTTCATCCCCAGGTGGCTCCTTCCCGTCAGGTGTGTCTGTGCTGACGGGTGCAGGTTTCTTCAGTGCTGGCTCACGGTTCAGCGTGGTGTATCCCACGTGCTCATAAATGGGGTTAATGGTCATCTTAGAGATGTACTCAGCTGCTTTGGTCTCGATGTAGAGTGTGATCAGGCCATCTGTGACCAAGTCGTGGATTGACTCAAACCGTTTCTCTCCCACAAAGTGCTTGCCATCGTAATAGAGCCGGAAGTTGCGGGTCTGGTTCCCGAAGCTGATGGGAGGATGAAAAAAAGAAGGGGGGGGGTGGGGTAAGCGCTGGTGGAAAAACTAATAAGAGAGGAAGAGAGCTAAGGCCAGGTGAAGAAAGAGAGAATGATGGCAAGGGGGAAATGCTTTCTAGCCAAACGGTTACTGAACGCTAGAAATATGACCATGTAGTGAACCTTTATCCCACAGCTGTGAGGGGATCTAATGGGAAAGCAAGAATCCTTAACTGTCCTCAGCTTTCAAACACACACACAAACACACACATATCCATGCTAGCCTGATCATCTTTCAGAACTAAAGCACTTAGTGGCCATGAAGGAGCCGGTTCTTAGATCAATAAGTACATTAGGAACAGTCAGCCTTTCATCAACACACAACAGCAAAACAAAACTGTGTTATAACACACAGATAAAAGACACAGAGAAGCTTCACACATGCAAATCTTTTCCTTTTCCATTATGTGTCAGTAGAGATTGAGCTTACCTTCTTCAACTAAAGTTAAAGATATTTTCTATCAAAGCAGTGATATTAGCAGAAGGCAATAGTAGTAACTTCCTTAAAGATAAATTATACATTAGCCTAAACATGCATTAGCCAAGTTTAACATGCAGTCAATGTCATTAAGTGAAACTGATCAGGTAATTAAATATTGATGAGGCAAAGTCAAGGGTATACACATCTTTAGATCAACAGATTCAATTAGAACGCCAGAACCCACAGTTAGTCAGTTAACATGTTATACACTGTTAATAAACACTTTACACACTGTTAATTAAGCTATAACTACAATACTATAACCACAAATGCAAATGAACCCTTCTCAGGAACTTTTTTGGATCCTGGAGATGTCTTGACATTCCCTGACATTTGTTCTTATTTCAGTTACTTATAGAATATAAATGGCAATAGTCTCATTACAATATATTCAGCATAAATTGTGCTACAATAATAATATGTGAGCAACATGTATGTACATGTCAGGACACTGAGATAGGGCCATAAAACACATACTAAATATATTTTCACAAGACCTTTGAGTACGGGATTTTGTACTACTGTGGATTATGCTTACTGCTACAGAACATTAAATTATGCCAGTACCTCAGAAAGAAATGTAATGGAAAACAGAATTACAATATAATACACAAATACAATAATATAACAATTAACAGCAAACAAACAGTAGAACCATATTATGAAAAACTTATATCTGAACTTGTGAAAAAGTTCAGATATTGCTACATTACTGATACCAACAATATCACAAGATCACTGTGATGCTTTATCCAGTGCTACACAAAAAAACTGAGCTTCACAGATACATGTACGTGTTATTACATGCTAACTTTATGTTAAACAAAGCACTACTTAATACAGTGTTCAGTGTTCTAATATGATCTGGCTGCTTCTGGGTACCGGCTGCGTTTCCTGTGCGAGTTCAGTTATAGTCCCAGTGAGAGGGATATCTGACGCACACAGGAATATAGGACTGCAGGGAGTTTTGTCTCTACACACAAAATAGTTTTGCCCTAGATCTTGTTTCTGGCTTCCTATCTGGAGAAAACTGATACTCCATTATCTCCACAGACACGCTGAAGCTAATGCAATTAATTGATTAGGATCTAATGTCATAACACGTTAATAAAACTTATTAAAGGTTCCGTATATGTTTCGATTTAGATTTTCCAGGGACATTCTAGGATGGTTTGTCTTTTTAGCTAAAGTTTAGAGAAATGTTTAATGATTTTTGCTTCCTATCTGTAAAAATTAAATGTTTTTACCAACGCTGGTTTCTGCTGCAAATCAATTTTGCAAGTGATAACTAACCGTCATGTACGTATACAGTAGCGAGATCACTCGCAAATGATTTAGCTGTGCTGGTTTTTCTTTTGTAATGCAGACAAACAAAAATATACAGAGAAATCACACACACAAAAAAAAAATTAAAATAAAAAATAAAAAAATCACACACACAAACACAGCGTTTGCAGAGCACATTAAGGGGCTAAAGCTTTCACTAAGCAGACCCTTTCCCTAATCCTGTTAATGTCCAACTGGCCAACTGTAACCCTTTTATTACAGAGACATCATCTGTAACCAGAGGCTACAAATTCTGGGAATTTATGCAAACAGATGATATCGTGGCCCAAATTAAAAAAAGATAATCCTCTTTATTTTGCATGCCATTAATTCCATGAAAATGCTCCTATCTTACACAAAACAAAATAAACATCAGAGAGAATAACACAGAGTTAGAAATATTATCTGAGAGATATGATACGTTAATTCATTTACTAAAACCAAATCAATCAAACATATCCGTACATGTAGAGAACTGCCCATCTCCACATCACACCCTCCACTGTGACCCATTACACAACACAATAAAGCCGAAAGCCTCAGGCAACATGATTTCTAATGTTAAAAAACTTGGTGCTACTTAAGATGCCATTAAATAAGCATTAACCAACGGTAGATTCAATAAATATACGAGGGTGAGTCAAATAAAACCCCTTGTTTTGTTTTGCATTGTTTATTGCAAATAGGCATCACAAAAACGTATCAGGTTTAAGATAGCAGTAGAAGGGGTTATTGAGAACAATGGACCAATGGTACATTTTTACTTCCGTAACTACAAGTTTAATGCACGGTTTCTCAAATTTATGTTGCACTTTTAAGGTTGTCATTTGACTCACCCTTGTATAATCCCTAACTACAAGTAAGGGATAATCCACGGCTAGGTGTGCATTACACGATTTTAATGCATGACGTGGAGGCAAAGAACCACCCGACGTGAAGCGAACTAATGCACACCTGGCCGTGGATTAACCCACTTATACCATGGTCACTTGCCAGCATTGACAAGTTAAGGCTGTTGTGTTTGCGGTGCAAAAGCTGGTATGTTTGCAGTACAAAATTTGACTGAAAAGATAAAAATAATGGTTAAATTTTGTTACTTATTTACTTACTGTTACTCATTAGAGCTAGTATTCTGCTCTAAATCATAAACAAATATTATATAGTTGAGAGAGAGAGAGAGAGAGAGAGAGAGAGAGAGAGAGAGAGAGAGAGAGAGAGAGAGAGAGAGAATTACCTGTGAATTACCTGCGTCTCGACTAATAATGAAGCTGTGGATTTATCTACTGTATGCAACTGTAACTGTATGTTACTATGGTTATAGTTGTTTATAGACAGTGCATTAATTTAGAACAGTGAGTAAACTAACTTGAACTAGAGGTAATGTTGCAGTATATGTGCACTTCACTGCTACTTCCTGTTAAAAAGCTATACTGATCAACAGCACACTGAACTTCAACCTCCGGCATCCATATGGCGACTGAATAAAATTGTTTAAAATAAGCTATAATGTCCACTCAGTTAACCGCCTACTACTACATATCAGAGAGAGGCTAATTAACCATTTATGGGCATGAGCTTTGCCATTGATGCTTGGCAAGACCAGATAAACTCTGCCATATTTTTCTGTTTATAACAGGATTTATGGTACTTGCCTACCATATCGAAGCATTAGATCATGATTATCTCTAGTGTAGCCGCTGTACAAATTCTCATTCCTTTCACCATTAAAAAAAAAGATGTAGGTAGAACCTAATCACCATTGCCACACAAAATACTATGCTTAAATATGGTATTTAAATGCTAAAAATTATAATTAGTTGCAGTTTTGCTGATGCTCGGGCCCAAAAGAGGCTGTGTGATCACTTTAGTTTCTGCGTTTGGGATAAGAGGGGAGCTGATCAATTCTGATAGCTACTGTGTTAGGCTTGATGTCACATTTACCCAATATCTACAGAAGAAAATGGCAGAAGAAAGAAATTCAGAAATCGTGTACTTGAAACAAGCAAAAACAACAATGTTGTTTCTTTTGCAGTTTGTGGTAAATTCTGCAGATATGCTATAGAGAACAGTAAGAGGTTAATTATGAAAATAACTTAACAGGGCTTTAAGAGTGCATACATTAATACTTTTGTCTCAATATTACAGTTCAGAATGTGGCTTGTACAATCTAAGGCATACTAATATCCTGAGATCTGATGCGCGCTAATGATTAAAGAAAGGTCATCCACACAGGTCGTTACATCAGCTAAATTTAACACAGTACACGGGACAGAATTAGATGGGTGGGACTGCAGTACCACTTTCCCCTCAGGACTGCAGCCAGGAAGCTTTAAATAGGTTTCCATAATTCAGGTTCAAGTGAGTGAAATGAAAAGAGGTTATAAAAGAAAGAATGAAGCTCAAGAATGAACATGAATAGTACAAAAGTATAAATAAAGAGCAGTCATATTGAAAGAGGAAGATCACAAACCGTAGGGCTAAGGTGTAAGTGCCAGGTTGTCTCTGGCTCTCTCTTATGAGGTAACTTCCTTCTGCCACACTCAGCAGCTGATCCGCCTCCTCTCTGGAGATCATGCCATGGTACCTGAGCGAAAAAGATGCATCCTTAACCATTTCTAACTATCTAATGACCCACAGATATCAAAGCTAGAGAAATGATACTGAAACTCACTCTCGACCGTAGTATTTCGGCCTGTTGTCAACCTGCGAGACAGGAAGAAAGAAGTCAACAATTAATCCAAGTTAAAAAAAAAAACAAAACAAACAAACAAAACAAAACAAAACTGAGAACAGTCTTCCTGTTATATTGAGGGGAAAAAAATCTTACAAGGGCTGTTTTCCCACCCGATTTGTCTGCGACAATGTGTATTATACTGTATACTGGGCTTTTTGCGAGGATTTTGTGAGTGTAACAAATTGTTGGCACAGGAGGAGGTTCCCCGATTCTGTCAAACTTTAAAAACAGGGGTGTTTAGAAGAAACAAGCGATTTTAGAGCACAATATAAGCTACAGTTAGAAAACACCAAGACATCAAAGTGGGATGATTTATAATGTATGATGGGTATCCACAGAGCAGGGATCTGTTGAAAATAGGTTATTACAATCACATATTAGCATAATAAACCCACAAACAGCACGCCCAGCTGTTTAACCTTGAAATGACTGAGACGGCAGTAATCAGAAAAGTCATGAAAATGGAGCTCATGCAGATTACGATGATATTGGCTTGTTTGTAGACACATCAACTTCCATTTCTGTCTTCACGTCACACATCACCCTCCCCTCACGATGCACACATTTAGTTTGTCTTATACAGCAGTG
The DNA here is from genome assembly GCA_023630585.1 of Cranoglanis bouderius. Classification (NCBI taxonomy): domain Eukaryota; kingdom Metazoa; phylum Chordata; class Actinopteri; order Siluriformes; family Cranoglanididae; genus Cranoglanis; species Cranoglanis bouderius. The sequence goes on along the minus strand of CM042535.1, from coordinate 16,590,371 downwards.
AAATAGCAATAGTATTAAAAAAAAAAAAAAATAGATATACAGAGAACGAGGTAAAAGGAGTGGTGTTATTTTATATGACAGCTTCACAATGCTCCAGGGAAATCTGGCTAAACGAGGTTTTCAAAAATAGTAGATATAGTATCCATTCTTCCAGATCAAACAATGTCGTCTATGGGCTGTATGTAATCTATAAACTGTACGTGTTCAACAGCATAACCTGTTCAGCTTCACATAATGAAATCCACAGAGCAGGGGAAAGCTGTGTGTAATATACTGACGAGACAACATGTCACTGAATAAATGAGCCTGGGATTGCCCAATTCTGCCTTTCATTATAGTGAAAATAAGAAGGAGGAGAGGAGTTAATGAGAGAATCACAAATGCTTAAGAAACAGTCAAGTAGAAATAGGATGAAACTATGTGGGCAGGCATACAGATAGTTTGCAGTGGCAGAAGGGTGTATATAGGTGTGTGGGCTAGCTTTCTGGGAATTCTGCAAATTTTGTCCTGCTTTCAGGTTTTTAAAGAAACAAAGAATTCTGGAAAAATCAAAAGTTAAAGTCAATATTGCTAACATGCACATGTAGACAACTTGGCAGTCGTAGCGCAGTGGTTAAAATGTTGGACTGCTGATCAGAAGACTGTGAGTTCAAATTCCACCAGTGCCAAGCCGCTACTGCTGGGCCCTTAAGCAAGGCCCTTAACCCTCAACTGCTCAGTTGTATAAAAAATTTTTTTTGACAAATCTAAGTCGCTCTGGATAAGGGCATCTGCCAAATGCCATAAATGTAAATTTCACTACGCTACACTATCTTTGGAGCTTCTGAAATGCAGAACAAACTGAAGATAGGATTAAACCAAAATATTAGGAATATGCCACTGAAATGTTATAAAGATAAAGGGAAGAATTACACACAGAAAGAACAGCAGGGAAAAGAATGGAAATGACTTGAGGAACAGACTGCCTGTTTGAATGAAAATCTGCTCTACACACAGAGGAATGGAGGAGAACTCAAGCCTGAAGGTTTCACTAAAATGGGTCAAACAATGATGACTCATTCACTGAATTTGCCCTCGCTATTAGATAAAAACAGGAAAGACATCATGAATAAACAAATCATCTTTGCATCCACCCTAACAGATTGTAATCTGATTTAACTTCTGTGTGCGATGGTGGTACAAAGGCAGTGCAGCACTACCCTGAATGCTTAGTGGACCATGTGATGAGCTCAGCATAGCCACAGCCCTTAGCTATGATTAAAAATGAACACACTGGATTACGTCACAGGGACAGACTGTCCCAGAGCAGTGGAGCCTGATGTGCTGCAATGCCGTTGTTCTATCCTTTCAAAAACTAATCTTAGATGCACAGCACAGATAGACTTACAAACTGCCTCTACTATCCACATCATAATCAATCATATACAGACAAATGAGGACTGATATTTAGTTCACAGTCGGGTCCATAAACATATTTGGACAGTGACAATTTTCATAATTTTGCCTCTGTACACACCACCACAATGGATTTGAAATGACGCAATCAAGGTGTGATTGAAGTGTAGACCTTTAGCTTTAATTCAAGGCATTTAACATAAATATTGCATTAACCTTTTAGGAATTACAGCAATTTCCCTCCATTTGCACAGGCTCAAAAGTAATTGGACAAACCAACATAATTATTAATATAAGGATTATTTTTAATACTTGGATGCAAATCCTTTGCAGCCAATGACTGCCTGAAGTCTGGAACCCATGGACATCACCAAATGCTGAGTTTCCTACCTTAAGATGCTTTGCCAGGCCTTTACTGCAGCCGCCTTCAGTAGCTGCTTGTTTGTGGGTCTCTCTGCTTCAGTTTTGTCTTCAGTGAGTGAAAAGCAAGCTAAATTGGTTTGAGGTCAGGTGTCTGACTTGGCCATTTAAGAACATTCCATTTCTTTGCCTTAATAAGCTCTTGTGTTGCTTTCGCATTATGCTTTGGGTCATTATCCACGTGTACTGTGAAGCGCCATCCTATCGGTTTTGCAGCATTTGACTCAATCTGAGCAGAAAGTATAGCTCTATACACTTCAGAATTCATCCTGCTACTTCTATCAGCAGTCACCTCATCAATAAACACCAGTGACACATTGGAATCCATACATGCCCATGCCATAACACTTCCTCCACCATGTTTCATAGATGATATGGTATGCTTTGGATCACGAGCCCTTCCTTTCCTTCTCCATACTCTTCTCTTGATCATTCTGGTACAAGTTAATCTTGGTTTCATCTGTCCAAAGAATCTTGTTCCAGAACTGGGAAGGCTTTTTTTAATTTATTTTTTTTTTTAGATGTTTTCTAGCAAAGTCTAATCTGGCTCTTGGGTGTTACCAGTGGTTTGCATCTTGAGGCAAACCCTCTGTATTTACATTCATGGAGGCATCTCTTGATTGCAAACTTTGACGATGATACGCCTACCTCTTGACTTGGCTAGATGTTGTGAAGAGGGTTTTCTTTACCAATTAAAGAATTCTGTGATCATCCACTTTTGTTGCCTTCTGTGGTCTTCCAGGCCTTATAGTGTTTCAAATTAATGCAATATTTTTCATTAAACCCCTTAAATTAAAGCTGACAGACTACACATCAATCACATCTTGACTGTACACTACCACAATTGATGTGAAATGAAGCAGAGGCAAAGGTACAAAAATTGTGTCACTGTCCAAATACTCTGTTTCTTGTGTTGTGGGGGTAAACAGCCAGCGCAGTGTAAACAGTAGTAAATTAGAGATCTTATTGATTATAGAAGGTCACTGTATAGTGTTCAGAAAATCCTTAGCTATAAGACAGTAGCAAATGAAGGGTCCAGCTCTCTCTCGCTCTCTCTCATACACACACACATCCTTCAATCCTTCAATTAAACACCTTTCCGATAGCAAAATATGCTTGCTATGCTATCTGTATCCTATCACTGCATTAATATGTGGTTCTGCATTGTGAAGGCAAAGGAAGAACGGATGTAACTCCACACTAATATGAAGAAAAAAAAAAAAAACTGCCTGCAGCTTTACAGTGTGAGATTACAAAGAAGCTGCCCAGACATCACGGACATCTGCACTAATTAGAGCTCATAATCAAGTCAACTTAAGTATTTAAGGATTTAGACAAATGATAATCCCAAAGAGCAGAGCCATTCTTACTGAGAAATACAGAGAAGTGTAGCCATGCTAATATCCACACAGACCTTCAGGGGCCGCAGTGGCTGACATCAAGATGAATTTGTACATAAATTTGGTTTAGATGGTTTTACACAGGAAGTTTGTCTCATGGGTACTTTCCATTCACTCATTATTGGACTGTGCCATATTCTGCACTGGGGGTTCACAAAGTTTTTGCAGCCAGGGACCCCTTTAACTGTTTAAAAAAAATAAAAATAAATCATAGCCCCATCATCATAGATTTATTTTATCCAGCTATTTAAATGTGTTCAAATGTGAACAGTGATATTTAGGCTATTTATTGAAACCATAGAATTTTTCATTACTGAAATTTCCACCAGCAGAAAACACATTCAAGTTGACATTATTTATAGGGTGACTTGTTTTTGAGCTATTCAGATTTGGATAAGTTCATTCAATTCAAGTGACCAGGAAACAGGATTATAACTATAAGAACTCTATAATAAATATGATATTTGATAATGATGTGTTGTGATTTCCACTGCTATAAGAAAAAAAAAGAAGACCCCTTACAGACAGCTTTTGGAGAACCATTGTTCCTTCTCCATAGTCTACAACTTGCACAACAATGCTGGTGCAAGAACACACATTTTTTTCTTTGCTCCACAGCAATTTAGCCTATTGCTACACAGGTAAAATGTGGAGTTTGTGTACAGCAACTAAAACAGCTGTAATGAAACATTTTGAAATAGAATAAAACATTTTACATTTCATTCCATTCCAGTGAGCACCATCAGCATGGTGCCGTTCTGCTCGCTTACCTAACAACTCAAATGCCAGCCACCCAACCCCCCTATAGAATGAGTACCAGGATCTGTTTAGGGATTCTTTTAAGCTGGTACTATTAAATATATGCAGAACCACAAGGCAGATCATGCATGACAAATAGGACTCAGTCACTGGATACAGTAATGAAAATAAATACAACAGTAATAGCAGCCAATTCCTCTAAAATTGACAGCAAATATTTCTTTAGTAGCCTTAAAGACTGCCTTTGAAAATGTTTGCATAATAACCCATTTGAGAGATGCAGGAGAGACAGTGGATGATGCGTAATGCTTAGAAAACATTGTGTGAGGGTGCTCGGCTCCTGTTGAGGGTTTGCTTGGGGAAAATGGAGACATATTAGCATATTCTGAATGAGATGTAAATCAGGTTTTTTGGACTCCGTTTGTGGGGATTGCACAGGGTTAAATCTCTTGCCACATACACACAATGCCTCTGCCCAGGGGAAAATGTGCTTTTCAATAGCCCGCTTTGATGTACATGCCTACAGCAAAAAAAAAAAAAAAAAAAAAAAAAAAAAAAAAAAAAAAAGTCCCAAAATGAAAACTTAATGACCTCTAGGAAGAAGAACTAGAAGACACAGTTCACATCAACTTGCCTGTATGTTAATCTATGAATAATTGCACATCCATACTGCTGAGATGGAGCTCTGGGAGAGGTGTGTGTGTGTGTGTGTGTATATATGTGTGTGTGTGTGTGTGTGTGTGTGTGTGTGTGTGAGAGAGACACTAGGTGAATTACAATAATAACAGGCAAGCCCATCACTCAGCAGCTCAGTCTCAGCTCAAACGATCGCCCCCTTTTGTTTTGGACAGTCTTTTTTGTGATAATCACACAGCCGATTATATATAAAATTATGACTATCAATGCTCACATACTGGTTTGAACCATATCTTATAATGACCATTCACTAGTGCAATTTCTGAATGAAGGCTCTTGGCCTGGTTGCATTTCTGCTCGTCTCTAAACCCATTACCAACTGCGGCACTTCCAGCTATCTACTCCAGCCTACAGACGCTCTCAGACACTATAATGATAATACAGATGAATAATTCAAAAGCATTACCCGCTCTTCCTCTAATTAACACTCCTATCCGCACGACTAATCTGGTGCTGCTGGATGGATGGGAACGAAGAGCGAGTCTGCATTCTGTGTTAAACGCTGAGTTTGAGTGATATTTTCAGTAACACACTGTTTATATTATAGGTAGACTCAGGGGGGGGCCAAGCAGTCCAGACTTTCACGCAATTAAAACAAGAACGCGTAATCTGATAACAACCACTGGCCTACTTATGAATAATCGCATGGATTTGAAACGGTTTAATCAAAAGAAATGAAATTAAAAATAGGACCACTCGTGAGGGGTAATGAAGCGTCTCTGGACATGTGTGGAAACATTTGAGAATATGAAAATGTGTCAGAACATGGAGAGAAAACATTGTTGTTGTTTGTTAAATAAATGAGTTACATATTAGTAAAAAAAAAAAAAATGTCACAGACAAAAATATGTGCTGGTTCATCTCTCACCTCACAAACGCATGTGACTCGTCGAGGGTGTGGCGCCTCCTGCTGGAGCTGATACACTAAAACAACAAGAGAACAATCACAGTGTCCTGTACAGACTGTAGCTCTTCAAGCATGTAGACAGAATGTACTAAAGAAATAATAATGCCCACAAATGATATTTTATGCGAATCATATAAAGTGCTTATTTCTATGTGGTACTTTAGGAAAATAGTCTTTCTAAACAAGAAACCTTAAAACATATCAAAGCTGATATATGATCAAACGATATGTTAGCAAGATGATGCGTTCAAACTGAATTAATACGGCTTCGCATTTCAGTTTGTGTGGAAATAATACCAATTTGTCATTATTATTCCATTCCATTATTATTTACAGTATTGTGCAAAAGTCTTAGGCACGTGTAAAGACATGTTATAAAGCAAAGATGCTTTCAGAAATAATGAACTTAAACATTTTCTACATAAAAAATATGTATGACAAAAAATATAGGCGATATGACAAAAATACCACATCACGATACTTGAGGACATTTCTATGATACATGATACGTGACATGATATATAATTTAGCTAACAAACGCTCTGCAAAACAGTAGTAAAATAAACAGCCGTTTAACTGTTACACTGAGTTTGACGATACTTTAATTTATTGCCTAGAAAGACAAGATTAAGTTTTTTTTAAAAAAAAGAAAGAAAAAAAAGACGGCACATCAACGGCATCCGTTCAGCACCATTTAATTTGTAATTATTAAAAACGTAAAAAAAATACATCACCTCACCAGCGATATTGCAGAAAAGTGATGATTGATATCATTTATCAAGATATCGATATTATATTGATATATAGCCCAACCCTACTCAGATAGACTTTGTGCAGTTTTATTTAAGGAAATTGGAGAATCTGGAGACTATCACACTTCCATCTGTGTTTACACGTAAAACCTGATTGCCTTCATTAAGTTTTTTGGCTGAAAATTGGTCTATGACATTATTTTCTTTACTGGCAAACAGTTTTTCTGTAACATTTAATTTTTTGCTGGAAAAGTAATGTGTGGAAATATAAAATGTTTTTGCTGGCTCAATGATGCAAAAAAAAGTCATGAAATAAACAAAAATGGCAAAAAAAAAAGTACTTTTGTAAAAAATAATTTTTTTTGCATTGTATGTTGTATAGTACTGAATATGGCAGTTTGCTTTAAACATTCTAAAATGTTTCTTCTGTCTTTTATGCGCTATTCAAACAGCAGATATGTTTAGGTATGAGATTGATTTCAATGCTTATGGACAGTTAATGCTAAGGAATGAAGATACAGAGCGGGTGTTACTGTTGCTGCACATGTGTCATTAGTAATCACAAATTCTGCCCTCATGAAACAGCCTTTGTTTTAGTATCAATATCAATCCAAGGTGCAACATTTTGCTTAAACCAACAAAACCACATTATTATTCAGGACAACGCAGTGAGGTGATTGTGGTTATATATTAAAAAAAAAAAAAAACTTTACTCACAGTAAGACTTCCATACTGGTGGTCTATATTCATCGTTATCTGTCAGAGAAAAATTCAAGACAACGTTAGAGAATGCTGATGAGATTTAACACATGGCCCTGTCAGCTAAGATAACCCAAGTAGAGCTATCTATACAAAAATAGATATATCTGTAATAGACAATATTATATTTTTCACATTTTAAAGTAGAATTAAGTTTAAGATAAAAACTGACTTTGTACTGAATAAGTGCAGATATACTTGAGCCACAAAACAATTCCTGAAACCATGGCTATATTAGGGTACACTGGTTAAAAAAAAGTGCTCCCTCTAGTGGACTGGATACTGTACACATGCTCGCTGAGTTTTTTTTGTTGTTGTTTTGTTGGGTTTTATTTTTTGCTGTTGTATTAAACTTTCTCTAAATAAATTATGATCTGGTGAGGCTGAGACTCAATCAGTGAAAATTCTGCTCTACTATAGTACGCAGAGTAACAAACACCTCGGGTATTCAACATCAGTCACTTTAAATTCACTAGACATTGCCAAGAAATTTATTGCCAAGAAAGAAGGCATAATAAACAACATATCATTATTATGCTAATTTCCTCATATTCTACCATATACTCATTTATTTTTTTTTAAGTGTAGAATATGTTCTGCAAATTATTACTTTTTTCACTTATAAAAAATACATTGTGTGCCAAGCAGGAGTCTGAGTAGAAATTTCACCCATACTAAATTAATACTAAATATATTTTACATTTAATGGTTAGAAGTACATTCTAAGGCATTTCTATTAAAACATCACCTAACATGCAGCATCTAGAAAATATATTTTCAATTACACTAATGCTAGGACCCACACTTCACTTGATAACAAGCACGTCTGTGCTTTCAACATCCACTTTGGTAAGCGTCTATTATCATTATGTCAGGTGACTTAACTCATGGTAAAATATTTAAGTCCTTGGGCCATATTCTTATCTTAACACCAAGAGATCACTAGGCACCGAAGTTCCTAGCTATCAAGTTCGTTCTTAACCTCTTCACCCAACAGTTGAAAGGAACGTCGACTAAGGGATCAGAAGATGTTTGAAGCTAAGTGGAAGGGGTGGATCCATTGTTTTTCAGTTTCATGAAAGAATTTCAACAGTGATCAGTGAAGTCTTTGATTTTGTACAAGAAAACAAAACAAACAAACAAAAAAAAAACTAAACGCTTACTACCCGTAAAATAAATGTTCGGCTGATTATCTGCTAATGTGTGTAGAAAATAATTAGAGGATAATATTGATTTTACAACTTATTTAAACAGCTTTCTTAATTATCAGTCTGTACCTTAGAGCAACTGTCACTTTATAGTTAGTGAACATCTAAAAGAACAACTGAATAATAAGCAGTCTGGAAAGAGCATTTAGTGTTTGATTTACTGTATAATATGATTTACAGAGGACTTGGATATTCTCAGTTAAACTGCAACATACAAACCATTTTTTTTAAAAGCTCAATTGAAATGTGGATTGCCAGCAGCAGACTTTTTATGATTAGGTTATAATGGATGCACTTTCAACGTTATACCATATATCCAGTCACTTAGACTTACCACTAGACAAAACCTTTATTGCTCTTTAATTCGATTTTTTCAATTCAGATTTATTTGTATATTTAACAACACATATTGTCACAAAGCAGCTTTACATAAATTCGGATATAGATTTATATCTTTGAGCATGACCGCGGCAAAGAAAAACGCCCTGAGATGACTAGAGGAAGAAACCTTGAGAGGAACCAGACTCAAAAGGGAAGCCATCCACTTCTGCAAGACATGATAGTGGGATTGTATATCATTACCCTTCTAAAACTGTATACTGTAAAGACAAAAAGTGCTAAGAGTGCTGAAAGGATATATTACCATATTAGGAATAAATAAAGACAGCACAGACTTTATGATTACTGCAGCAATTTGTCAGTCCGTACAGGATTTTGTGGAGTTTTTTGTGATTGTTGCAGCCAAAAATGCTTGATTTTGCTGCATTTTTGCAAAATTAGCGATGCAATTTGTTGAGGTTTTTTGTGCTTTTTTTTTGTTGCAAAAAACTACTTGAATTCACGCAGTTGCACGAAATTGTTTTGTTTTCACATTGATGTCTGTTGGTAAATGAGACTTTTTAGCTGTAATCATGTTCGACGCACGTGAATCAAAGAGGGCTTTGGATGAATGTGCGTTGCGATGACGTCACATGACATGTCCAGAAAATCTGCGATCATTTGGAAAAATTGCAAGCTCCTCCAAATATTGTGGAGTTTGCTTGATTTTGCGTTAATTTCTGCAATCGCAAAATCCTGGAGGGACTGATTTGTAACTAAGAACCGCTGCAGTGATCATAAAGACTGTATTCAGGTGAGATTATCCTGTTTTTATCCTGATTAGCTGTTTTGGGTAGTGTAAATCATTTTATACAGTGTGCTTCTCAAAGAATACTGAACACAGGATGAAGCTGTACAACAAGGGGGCCCTTAAACAGGAGCTAGTTCAATATTCCTTCAACAGTTTGTGAGGGAAAAGAGAGAATGAGGGAAAAGAGAGAATGAGGACAAAACGAGCTTTTCATGTGCTTAATAAAGATACCTGCTGGTGCTTCACAGGCTTAATGAAGGGCCTCAGGCAGGAAACTCTGCAAAAACCTCTCATCGTTAGTACTCAGAACAATGCATCCCCGGAGGAAAGAGGCTTTAGACAATATGTCACAAGGACTCTCAAAAACCTGGTCCTTCTTCACTACACTGCAGGCCTCTCTCTCTCTCTCCCTCTCCCTCTCTGTCTCTCTCTCTCGCTCTTTCTCTCTCTCTGTCTCTCTCGTGAACAGAAAGGGAATTTCCTGAGAGGCGACAGTTTCCTCTGTCTTTTATTTACAACATGTCCAAAATGCAAACTGTCCAATTCTACGCCACTTTCACTAATCCCACAAATTCAGAATGATGCAGTATCTGTTCTGAATCCTTCTGACATTGTCTTTAATTATTAAAACAGTGACAACCGAACTATTTCTTTCCCATCGACTTCCCATAAAAAAAAGGACACGAGTGCATGAGCCAGGAAAACAGCTCTAAATTATTATAATGAACTTATAGTAGTAGAATCAAGCTCTCTATGATATTCAGAGATATTGCCTGATAAACGTTTGAACACAGCGCAAAAAGCACGAGATGGTCCTGCATTTAGAAACGTCCAACCATAAAGTCTGGAGGAGGAAGGAAGGAAGACACTGTGGCTCCAGACACTGTTGTGGAGACGTTGTTTCATGCCAAATTAGGCTGAGTCCCTCCATCATTGTGCTCCTCCTATGATTCAGCATTTAATATTGACAGAAAATGGCTGCTCCTTTATCCAGAGATAAGAGCTGCAGGGAAAAGCACTTCCTCTCTATGACTAGTCATTTGGCCAACAAGTGTCAGAGGTGGTCAGGTTTCACGTTATTGCATTACTGTGCCCTTCAATCATTTGCCGTTGGTCCTCTCAAGCTCACTAGTACTGTAAGTAAGTGCTGTAAGTAATACTTAGAGAAAGAAATGAGATTTATTCGGCTAGCCTTTGAAGAGAAGTATAGTATGACAACATCAGCTGTTCCCTCAGTAGTGCTCTTGAAGGCTGAACAAAACAGCTGAACTGGAGACAAAGTCCCTAGGGGAAGACACTGAATGAACCTCTTGTGCTTTTAAACATATCCGACAGGCAGTAGTTGTTTTTTTATTTTATCATTTAAAATTTTTTTTTAATTTAATTTAATTAATTAATTTATTTATTTTTTTTTACATCAGACCGATAGTATATTCCCGAAACACCTGCAGGAAGCAACAGCTAGAAGCATGATACAAATAAAGGGCGTGTTGTAAGCTAAAAACCAGTAGAACCTGTTGGCTGTGATTAGGAGCCTGTTAGCTTGGCCAGTCTATTGTTGATTAGCAACGGCGGAGACACGCTGCCAAAATCCTACACACCCTGCGGGGCTTTACTGCAACGTTTTCTTAAAAAAAAATAATACTAATAATACTTAGGTTTTCCCACAATAATTAAGTATAAGACCACTAATATGTGGTGTAACTTACCGAAAACGAGGATAGCCATGTTATTGCTGTTAATTCCAATGGACAAAGCTCTGCACTGCAGCGGCAAGTTCCTTCCTTCTCTCCCTCGCTCTCATTCAGAGATATTCCATGAAGGAGATGCTTCCTCACCGACCAGGCTGGATGAAAATATATATATTTTAATTATCTCACTACACTGGATGTCAATGTTGTATCTTTTTTTCCCCTCCACAAGCTTTGCAGAGCTAAACTTTGAACCCCACTGAGTCTTATCTACTCCCCACAAATTTAGCGCCACTCTCTAGTTTAAACTGGCAAATGAATGTTCCACTCTGGTGTTGTCTCAAAGCAGTGTCGCTGATCAGCACTACTATCCAAGCCCGTTCATTTGTCAAAACTGGTTTGCTAGCGATGCGCGGCACTCTAAGCTCCGACTCACTCTGAATCCCTGTACTGAAGCCGCCATGTTGTGAGGCCACGTGACCAAAAGCTCAGCCTGTCCCCAGGGACTGCAGCCTCTTCATGGTGCGTTACCATGGAGACGCACTGCCTCAGCATGATGAGGTCACGGTCATGATGCTGCATTTGCTGTCTGGATGATAAACAAGTTATAACCTGTTGAGCAAGCTGACAGAAACAAGTGGGTGGATCTAGGGGGGACTCTTGTCCTTCTGCTCTTCTGTGTCTACTCCGGTAATGTTTAATGAAAGGAGCTAAATGAATCGTTGTCTTTTTTTGTACAGGTTGCATGTATTGACAGTATAAGGTGCTGTTTGTTTGGATTCGAAACAAAATGAGCTTCAGTATCAGGAAGTAGCCAGGAATTTCTTTCAGAGTGGATGAGGAAATATACTAAATAATATCACAGCCCAATGTGTATAATTAAAAAGTTAACCCTTCTGAAAACCAATAAAGAAAAACCCTCACAGAATTTGTATTGGTTTTAATGGAAACTTTAATGGTCCCTGTGGGTCTCGACTGGTAATTTGTTGCCTTCTATTGGTGGCATTTTATGTCTAGTGGATACCATTAAGGACCAATAATGGTAAATGTAATGGTTTTAATGGTTAGCTGGTGGTCTGTAATGGTATTTGTAGTGGAAACCATTAGAATTTCTGTGATGGTTTCTTTTTGTTTTCAGCAGGGACGTGTGACGTGCATGGCAGACAGTAGTAGAAGCAGTGGTGGCAGGGATTTGTTGTTGTCACAAAATAATCTTATGACAGTTCCACTTAACATGATGAAAAAAAAAAACCCTGGATCTACTTTTTTTCTCCTCCTGCAGTACACCTGTTAGAACAATTCTAGACATGTAGATGCACTCTGTATGTATTATGTGAATCGTCAGTGAATAAGCATTTGGAACTGTTATAAAATATTTCAAATTCATCCCACACCTCTGGTACAAACTCTGTTGGAATTTTGATGTCTCTTCTTATAGTTGTGAATAGGCAGGAGGTGAAGGGTGTGGTATTCTCTCTCTCACCTATCAATCACAGCGACACTAGCCAATCGTGGGTGTCTGTGAGCTCATATATTCAGAAGAGGGTATATCTTACCTTAGACTGTGTTACACTGACCTGTGCTGCAGTCTTGCAAATATTATTCTGTCAAAGATAATCATGGATGGAGCTAAGGGCGCACCCTACAGTGAAGCATGGCCACTCAGTCAGTTTGGATACCAATGTCATAAGTAAATCTCATTGTGATAGGCTAGTGTGAATAATAAAGGAACAACTTCTACAACATCTCTGGGAGTGGGATGTGAACGGTCATTTCATCATTGGCCATTAGCTAATAATTTGAGTTTGTGATGCTAGCATACTTCATAAGATGTAACCTAATATTTCACATATGATTATTTATTTGTATTTATTTGTAGCTTGGTAGACAAGAAACAAATGTCGCTTAGGTGTGTGTCTTTTAGATCTAGTGGGGAGCCTAGTCAGGCTATACACAGGGTTAGCTACAGTTGCAATCAAATTATTTAGCCTCCATTGCAAATCAGTTTTATTGACCAAATTTGCAGACTTTCAGCTGTTTGCAATGAACAAATCAAACAAAAGCAATTGAAATAGTTCAACACAATGAATGCTTCAAGTGGTTTCCCCAAATTCAACTGAAAATGCAACTTATAATGACTTCTCCAGTCTCAAAATTATTCAACCCCTTCATGGCGAGCATTTTTAGTACTTCGTAGAGCACCCTTTTGCTGTTATGACCTGCTGCAAACGAGATGCATAGCCAGACACCAGCTTCTGGCAGCATTCCTGAGGAATCTTAGCCCATTCCTCATGAGCTATGGCCTCCAGTTCAGTAATATTCTTGGGTTTGCTTGCTGCAACCGCCTTCTTCAAATCAAAAAGTCAGGTGACTGTGATGGCCCTGTAGAATCTTCCAGGACTTCTTCTGCAAGCAAGCCTTGGTGGAATTTGAGGTATGCTTGGGATCATTGTCCTGTTGGAAGGTCCAATGATGCCCAAGCTTCAGCTTCCTCACAGACGGCATGATGTTTTCTCCTAGGATTTTCTGATACTTCAGTGAATCCATCTTGCCTTCCACACGCTGCAGGTTTCCAGTGCCAGAGGATGCAAAGCAGCCCCAGAGCATCTCAGAGCCACCACCATGCTTGTCTGTGGACAGAGTGTTCATTCTTCATTCTTCTTTCTCCAGACATACCGCTGATCCATCGTGCCAAAAAGTTCCATTTTTGTTTCATCGCTCCACAGAACAGAATCCCAAAACTTCTGTGGCTTATTTATATGATTTTGAGCTGACTTTTCTTGTGCTTTTGGGTCAGTAGTGGTGTATGTCTTGGAGTTCTGGCATGGAAACCTTCTGCGTTTAGTACACGCTATACTGTGCTTACTGAAACCTCAGTACCTGTGGCCACCAAGTCTTTTGCAGTCACTCTAGGGTTTTTCACAACCTGCCTTCCCAGAAATCTAGTTGCAGCCATTGATAGCTTCCTTTCTCTTCTCCGCCCAGGTATTTCATGTATTTTCTGCTCCTAGCCAGTTCAGGTATTTCATGTGTTCCAGCTCAAGCACACCTGGTGTAACTAATAAAGCCCACTGATTAGTTGCATTACATGTGCTTGAGACAATACCTGTTTTAAATATTCGTGCTGTTGTGAGGGATTCTATTCAGGGGGTTGGATAATTTTGAGACTGGAGAAGTCAATATAAGTTGCATTTTCAGTTGAATTTGGGGAAACCACTTGAAGTTGTGTTGAACTATTTCAAATGCTTTTGTTTGATTTGTTCTTTGCAAACAGCTGAAATTCTGTAAATTTTGACAATAAACCTGATTTGCAATGCGGGTTGAATAATTTTGATTGCAACTGTACATTATGCCATTTTCCTTGGATGTGGGTCTGTATTTTGGTCAACCCAAACTGCCACCCCAATAAAGTCATTGGGTCTAACTTGGCTATCCCATTGTAAAAGGTTTGGCTACACCCCTGCAGATAATATGACCAACTGAACTGTTACTCTCCTGTTTTACTTTAAAAATGTTATTTAATGCAATTTAGTTTTGTGGCTCAGCAACCAAAATATTTGAGCTGATGTTGATCGCTTTTTGTTTCACATGATTAATCTCAACTTTTAAACATTCAATTTAACTTCTTTCTAAGTACATAGCAAGCTGCACAGCAAGAGCAAATCTCTGGGCTAACATTGCTCTCGGTTTACTTCCGAGGTTTGATACAGTATGTTGATGGTGAATACAGATTTTAAAAAAGGCATACAAGACAGTTGATTAGTCATTTTGTTTAAGAAAAAATGTGCAAAAATGCATAATGCCAACAATCGCCACTGTAATCACAAACAATGAATTAAGTACGATCTAGTTTTTCATCAGTTTTTCATCGAAGCCAGGGATTGATTCATTCAAAACCTCAGACAAATAGCAAGACTCGACCCACCACCTATTATATCAGTTACATTAGCATCAAAACCCTTCTAACACAACCTACATACAGTAGTCAAGTTTCCCATTTTAACCAAGCTTCTTTAATGCTACTTCACTGACTATGCGCTCGGGTCTTCTGGCACGGGACTGCCCCTAAATTCACAGGTCACAGGAAGGAACCATAGTGCCTTTGAGTCTGCTGTACAATCTCAAGTACAGCTTCAGTCAAATGTACAGCTCCAACCCTTCCTTTTTCTCAATAATTTGATTTTCATTGTTATTCCTCCTGAATGTTTGTATTGTAACAATTATAATATAATTTTTGTTTTGTATGTTTGCAACCTTGGGTGTTACATGATTTAGCTACAAATTAAATCCATGTGTTTAAAATATATACAGTATCTCACAAAAGTGAGTACACCCCTCACATTTTTGTAAATATTTTATTATATCTTTTCATGGGACAACACTGACGAAATGACACTTTGCTACAATGTAAAGTAGTGAGTGCACAGCTTGTATAACAGTGTAAATTTGCTGTCCCCTCAAAATAACTCAAGACACAGCCATTAATGTCTAAAGTGCTGGCAACAAAAGTGAGTACACCCCTAATTGAAAATGTCCAAATCGGGCCCAAAGTGTCAATATTTTATGTGGCCACCATTATTTCCCAGCACTGCCTAAACCCTGTTGGGCATGGAGTTCACCAGAGCTTCACAGGTTGCCACTGGAGTCCTCTTCCACTCCCCGATGATGACATCACAGAGCTGGTGGATGTTAGAGACCTTGCGCTCCTCCACCTTCCATTTGAGGATGCCCCACAGATGCTCAATAGGGTTTAGGTCTGGAGACATGCTTGGCCAGTCCATCACGTTTACCCTCAGCTTCTTTAGCAAGGCAGTGGTCGTCTTGGAGGTGTGTTTGGGGTCGTTATCATGTTGGAATACTGCCCTGCGGCCCAGTTTCCGAAGGGAGGGGATCATGCTCTGCTTCAGTATGTCACAATACATGTTGGCATTAGATCCCCAGTGCTGGCAGCACTCATGCAGACCCAGACCATGACACTCCCACCACCATGCTTGACTGTAGGCAAGACACACTTGTCTTTGTACTCCTCACCTGGTTGCCGCCACACACGCTTGACACCATCTGAACCAAATAAGTTTATCTTGGTCTCATCAGACCACAGGACATGGTTCCAGTAATCCATGTCCTTAGTCTGCTTGTCTTCAGCAAACTGTTTGTGGGCTTTCTTGTGCATCATCTTTAGAAGAGGCTTCCTTCTGGGACGACAGCCATGCAGACCAATTTGATGCAGTGTGCGGCGTATGGTCTGAGCACTGACAGGCTGACCCCCCATCCCTTCAACCTCTGCAGCAATGCTGGCAGCACTCATACGTCTATTCTGCAAAGCCAGCCTCTGGATATGATGCTGAGCACGTGCACTCAACTTCTTTGGTCGACCATGGCGAGGCCTGTTCTGAGTGGAACCTGTCCTGTTAAACCGCTGTATGGTCTTGGCCATCGTGCTGCAGCTCAGTTTCAGGGTGTTGACAATCTTCTTATAGCCTAGGCCATCTTTATGTAGAGCAACAATTCTTTTTTTCAGATCCTCAGAGAGTTCTTTGCCATGAGGTGCCATGTTGAACTTCCAGTGACCAGTATGAGAGAGTGTGAAAGCGATAACACCAAACTTAACATATCTGCTCCCCATTCACACCTGAGACCTTGTAACACTAACTAGTCACATGACACCGGGGAGGGAAAATGGCTAATTGGGCCCAATTTGGACATTTTCACTTAGGGGTGTACTCACTTTTGTTGCCAGCAGTTTAGACATTAATAGCTGTGCATTGAGTTATTTTGAGGGGACAGCAAATTTACACTGTTATACAAGCTGTACACTCACTACTTTACATTGTAGCAAAGTGTCATTTCGTCAGTGTTGTCCCATGAAAAGATATAATAAAATATTTACAAAAATATGAGAGGTGTACTCACTTTTGTGAGATACTGTACAGTTGTGCTCATAAATTTGCATACCCATTGCAGAATCTACAAAATGTTAATAATTTTTAAAATATGTTGTTATATTTTTTCTTTAAAGATAATATTTTTATTCATTTAGTACTGCCCTTCAGAAGTCACATAAGATATTTACATGTTTCCCAGAAGATGAAATAATAATTTACACTGATCATCCTCTTCAAAAGTTTACACACCCCTGGCTCTTAATGTATCCTGTTCCTTTCTTGAGCATCAGTGAATGTTTGCACCTTCTGTAATAGTTGTGAGTCCCTCAGTTGTCCTCAGTGTGAAAAGATGGATCTCAAAATCATATAGCCACTGTTGGAAAGGGGTCAAATATGTAGAAGATGCCGGAAAACCAAATAATGTGCAGGACCTGGAGAATTTTTCATAAGAACCGTGGGCAGTTTAACTGCTCAGGACAAACAAGGGGCTCATGAATATCACAAAACATAAAAACAGTTGTTGGTCATCCAGGAAACAACACACAGTATTAAGAATCAAGCGTATGTAAACTTTTGAACTGGTTCATTTGTGTAAATTCATTTATTATTGTATCTGTGAATTATGTAAACATCTTTTATGTGAAATAGCTTATTCAGGGCAGTACTAAATAAAAAACAATATGCAATTTTAGTGATCTCTCATATTTGTTTATTTATTTTTTAATTATTAACATTTTGCAGGTTCTACAAGGGGTATGTAAATTTATGAGCACAACTGTACACCTCTTCTTCTTCTTCTTCTTCTTCTTCTTCTTCTTCTTCTTCATTTTATTATTAATATTATTACTACTACTATTCCCCAAATCCAAACATTTCTCTCCAGTAACCTCTGTGTTTGCCCCCCCACACAGTCCCCCCCACTCCCCCCACACCCCACACCCCACACACACGGACATCCTGCACTGTCAGAAACATAAGCGAGTGTGCACGCTAACAGGAAGTTTAGACAATAGCAGCCCAACAGCCTGCGTGCGTTTAGACTGCTAAACGGGAGTCTCACTACAACATAATTTTGGTGAATGCTCATTTCCCTTTTTTAACAATACAGTATAGGTGGCCAGAGCTGCAGTGAAAGCCTTCCATGAAATTCATATGATGTCATTTCTTGGATATATTCCTGGAAGCATTTAATTGTACAATATATTGTTAAAGTTAAGGTTCCACATAGAAATTTGTACAACCCCAATTCCAAAAAAGTTGGCACACTGTGTAAAATGTAAATAAAAACAGAATGCAATGATTTGTAAATCTCATAAACCCATATGTTATTCACAATAGAACATAGAAAACATATCAGATGTTCATACTGAGGAAATGCACCATTTTAAGAAAAAAAATCAGAGATGCAGGCTTTTGAACTGAGCGCTGATAAAAAGCTGGATGGTCCCTCTCCTCTTTAGTCCTCTTTAGTTTAGAGGATGCTGCATCCATGGTTTCCGAAAAGCATTTCAAATTTCGATTCGTCTGACTTCAGAACAGTTTTCCACTTTGCCTCAATCTATTTTAAATGAGCTTTGGCCTAGAGAAGACGGCGGCGTTTCTGGATCATGTTCACATATGGATTCTACTTTGCACGATAGAGCTTTAACCAGCATTTGTGGATGGCACAGCGAGCTGTCTGTGAACACAATGAGTTCTGGAGGTGTTTCTTAGCCCATGCAGTGATTTCCATTACAGAATCATGCCTGTTTTTAATGCAGTGCCACCTGAGGGCCCGAAGATCACGGGCATGCAACATTGATTTTCAACCTTGTCCCTTGCGCACAGAGATTTCTCCAGATTCTCAGAATCTTTTGATAATGTTATGTACTGTAGATGATGAGATATTCATAGTTTTTGCAATTTTACATTAAAGAACATTATTCGAAATTGTTCCACAATTTGTAGACGCAGTTTTTTGCAGATTGGTGAATCTCTGCCCATCTTTACTTCTGATAGACTCTGCCTCTCTAAGATAATGTTTTTATACCCAATCATGTTACTGACCTGTTGCCAATTAACCTGATTAGTTGCAAAATGTTCCTCCAGCTGTTTCTTTTTAGTAACAGTTACTTTTCCAGCATTTTGTTGCCCCTGTCCCAACTTTTTTGAGACATGTTGCGACCATCAAATTCAAAATTACCTTATTTTTTTCTTAAAATTGTACATTTCCTCAGTTTAAACATTTGATATGTTTTCTATATTCTATTGTGAATAAAATATGGATTTATGAGATTTGCAAATCATTGCATTCTGTTGAAATGAAATAATATTTTAAAGGAAGAAAGTAGCAGTTCAATCTAGTCGAAACTTCTGAGAATTCATGTCAGTGACAACACCGTTTCAGCCTGTCCCAGCTAAAGACGTTGAGGCTGAACAACAACAGGCGCTTTTACTTCAATCCACAGGTGTTTGGATCCGACGCTCAGTTCCACTCGTTGGACTTGAGAGGCGATGTGTGGAAATGTGACTGTAGATTACTGAGCCTGGAGAGGCGGCTGGAGTCAGAGAGAGTTTCCTATCACAGTGAGGTGCTCTCACCCAGAAACTCTGAAAGGTCAGTACCTCCACGCTATCAGCAGTCCAGTGATCCATGGTGCTGACAAGCAGTGCAGCAGAGCGCAGAGCCATGTTCAATCAAATCCAACCCACTCAGGCAATGGCTCACGGGCCACCAGACAAACCTCCCATCATGGTGACAGATACCACACTCAGAGAAGGGTGAGCAGGAACGCTCCACAGCTTATGATCAAGCATACAGAGAAAGGAAATGCTCTAAAGGTAATGTAATACCGGAACCAGCCACCAGGGGTAGTCTTGTCTCCTTAGATGTGAAACCCCAGCTGCACTAGTCGCTAGATGTTCTAACCCAATCGGACAAACTGCCAAGAATGAAGGAAGGATCAATGATGCATGCTCTTACAACCAGATGGTCATTCTCTACATCTCTGCTGTGACAGTCACTTCCAGCTCTGTGCACTTACACTGGAGTCTGACAGAAAGCTTCAGAGTCGTGTACAACCAATTCCACACACCCGATGTGTAATCTGTGTGACCTGCAGGGCCTCTACAAAATATTTTTGTCTGTATCGAGAGTGTGTTAGATGAAAAAATGTGCTGGTTGGCTTCATGTGATCATCTTATTTGGGTATCATGGTGCACTGCAAAAAAAAAAAAAAAGTCATCTTAGCGAGTGAAAATATCACGCTTGAAATGAGTACAAATGACTTGAAATAGGTTTAAATTGGACTATATTTAAGGTATTTCCATTTGCTAGGATGTCATTTATTCCAGTGTGAAACAAGACGAGGGTCTTTTTGCTCATATTGGTGATGGTCTGATGAAGAATTGCCCTGTCTGATCAGAAATATGATCAAAAGAATGAATACCACAAGCTCTTATAGCAACATACAGTGAAAACTTACAATTAAAACTGAAAGCCAAGGGTCCCATTGCATGCAAGATACTCAACAATAAAAAAAAAAGTGGAAATATTCAGGGAGTGGTAGAGGTGGGGCCTGATACATGATGATCACATTCTTCCCCTTGTATAGACTTAGCCATCGCAGATCCATGAGAAATATGGACTGTAACCTGCCAGTGGTATAAGAATATCAGAGCTTTTCAAAATATGCTATGCCCATAATAAAATTAATCATGAAATGTTGCTTTTTGTTGTTGTTGTTGCTTAAAACCTTATAGTTGTTAATTATTTCTCAGATGAAAATGTAAGTTTAATGAGCCAAAGCCCACAAGTATAATGTTTACTCAATTAAGAACTACAATAATAATAGCAGTTTTCATAAATCACTAATTAATTAATCACTAATTAATTGACTATAAATCTATAATACTATAATACATGAGGAGTATATAGTATATACTACAAATCATGATGAAGTACATTTAACAAGGAATAACAATAGGCAAGGTAAACAAATATGCTTTTATTTTATTTAAAAAAAAAAAAAAAAAAAAGTTTTTTCTTTCTGATCTTCACTGAATCACTTTTCCAAAGTTCAGGGGTGATGTAGGAAAAACATCTTCCACCGGCTGAACTGCGAGTGATCCTTCGGTCTTGCAGCTGGTCTGCCTGAGCTGAGCAGAGTGCGTGGAATGGGCTATGCACCAAAATGGGCCTTTACTGTCTTCTAAACCTCATTCCTTGATGATTTCCTCAATATCTGTAGCATGTTCTGTATGATTTATTTTTTATTTTTTATCACAGCTCAAATTTTAAGATGTTTCGACAAGATCCAGTGCACAGCTTCCCTTGAAATGTCAGCAAACTGTAAAATCTAACTGATTGGTCAATGATTAAACGTGGTCAAACACAGCTTTACAATGCAACATTTCTGCAGCTCATCACATCCCGTTCACCACAGAGCAAGCTATTTTAATCCTGCACATTCGGAAATATTTGCCGCCACATGAACAAACACACAATGCAACACATTTCTGTCTCTGGACAGAAATGAAACTTTGTTTTCCTTCCATTAATTCCCACCACACGAATACTGTATGTCATACTTACTGAATACTACTACTAAATCTGTACAATAAACCTCAGTAAAGGCTTGTAGCACATTTGAAGATGTATATGTTCATACTATAACAGTAATATCTGCAGAGACACTGTTACTGAATTATTATTTACTAAGTGACAGTAACATAGTTGAACTTAAATTGCACAGAATGTTCCCTATGTGCTTCAGATCGTGACCATATTTTTCCACGTTTCACCACAAGATGGCAGACTAAACCAAAACAAACCATTAGAAAGCCCCAATAAAATTGAGCTTGACAGGTGATAAAAATATCATCTGGCAAGTTAAAAAAAAACCACACTCCTGGAATAGATTTAAAGAGATATTAAAAGATTTATTACAACATTGTATTAATTTATGGTACTTTATACATAACTCACGAAATTACAAGTTTACTGCCAACACAATAACAGTAACATCCGTTTTCTGCAGTTTGGCCAAAGTTTAACAAACAGCAGAAAGTAAACCCGCCACCTCCTTACTGAGAATCAAAGTTTAACATGTTCTACAGCAATAATCCAACTAAGATATGATTACAATACCAGTCTAATTCTCTCAGAGAATCAGTCCTTCATGCAAGTAAGCACATAACAGTGACCATACTAATTTACCTGTAAAACAAAATCATTCATAAATAGATGACATGTAGAAAAGCAAAAAAAATAATAATGCAGCAATAAAACTACACAGTAGTAAGCCAATACATTTTAAGAGATAAGGCAATTTGAGCCTAACTGATGATACTAGGAGTTACTCTTACTCTGTAATTATCACTTAGCTCAACTGCAATTAGATAATGTAACTTAAATAAAGTACATAATCATTTTCCTTATTTTTGGAAATAACCTCCTGATTATAATATTAACAATTCAAAAGTTGTATTATTATTATTATTATTATTATTATCTACTCATTGTTACTTATTTTGTTTTGAGGGAATAAACTACTCCACAAGTCAAGTGTGGAAAGTGTTTACATTTTTTTTTTAAAGAACATTTTCACTATTGTTAAGGAATGAAGGGCTGTAAGACCCTAACATAAACAATGCACAAAATTTCTGCAGATATCATATACAACGTTATCGTCGTCATTAATGAAATTTACAGTGTTTCCTAAAATGCAGTATTTGACAATCAACTGAGGTGAATTAATAACAGCAAAAATCTTATTTTATCTAACAGTGTTTTGAAAAGTAGAACACCACAGATTCAGAATCTGTCCTTTTGTCAGCAAGAACACTCATAAAAAAAAAGCATTATGCCTCCCACTCAATCCACAATACAGTATGTACATGAAAGCCTCTGTGATCTGAGAACACAATCTACTTTTATACAGCCGTCTGCTTGTATTCATCAGTTACAAATCAATATCTGTAACTAATACATTTTTGGAAACTGGCGCACGGCTAAATCGACATCAAAGACATGTCTGTGTGGTGAAATATGCACGATAGTCCTACAGTTACCCAACTGGAACAAACTACTCATGGAATGTTGATCAAAGCTTTGCTCTTAAAAGACGTGATTCTAACCAAATATCCTTAAGACTTGTTTTTACAGGCCTAAGATTACTTAAAACATTCTGTCCACATCATACCAATTGTGGACGTAGCCAACAACTCACTCACAAAGAAGAAAAAAAAAAAACACCCCAACTTGTTTAAACTGAGCTCAATCATTGAAGATTTGAAACAATGCATGTATTCAAACCTACTCCTAGAAGCTGCCAGAACTGGCCATTTAAACACTACATAAAAAAAATAAACCACCTGTCTCTCCTCATGTGCAAAATGGAAAAGGCATAAATAAATAAACGTGGCTGCTCCTTCTCTCTGTAGGCCTGCAGTAGTGCTGGAGAAAATCTATTTCCCATTACAATGAGCCATGACACACTTTGGCATTTGACTCTTATATAAAACACACCGAGTCAGTCATAAATTCAGAGTTCCAAAGTCACACAACTCATGATCATATACGTGTAATAAATAAACATGGATACTTAAGAGAAGGAGAGAAACAATTAGACAATAAGTACAATCTTACTCATGGTTTGTAAAGTGCCATCCCTTGCATCTTTACTACATTTTTTTTTTAAAAATAAAATGTGTTTGATGGCAAATTAAATCAGCTTGATGACGATGAGTATTCTCCAAACTGAAGAAACGTGAGGGATCTTTTTCCACCTCACGTCAACATGGCTGCCAGGAATAAAAGTAACCACAGAGAATCCTGATCAGCTCTTAGTGGGCTGGGTGTGAGTGGCCGAGGCCGCGTTTGACTCCTCCCCCTCTGTGCTCTGGTCTGTGGTTGGCCCAGTGGCGGAGCCCGATGCGGTAGAAGAGCTCACGCCGTTGGATGTGCTGACAGAACTGTGCTGTATGGCCTCGTTATGAGGGCTGCCGGGGACGGACATCTCTTCACTGCTGTCCTCCTTATCGAGTACTGAAACAGAAAAACAACACAACTGAAGAGAAAAAAAAAAAAAAAAAAAAAAACAAAAACACTCCTGTAACTCCTGCAGATTAGTCTTGAAGGGCATGTGCGGATAATCAGTTATACAATTTGCTCCGACATTTGGTAGCGCCTTTACATTAAGGTTCCCTTAACTTACATTATTTTCTGCATTATTTAACGTTAACAAACATTAAACTTAATTACTAATAAACTATATGTAATGTTAAGAAGATAATGAGGTAAGGTATCACATGTATTAACAGGTGTTTGTTTAAATGCTAATGAATAAAATAACAAAAAATTTCATTACTGAATGTTACTACATGTTGCTAACTTCCTGAACTCTGGTTTCCAGGTGTAAATATTGAAACTATTCCAAACTTAGTTCTGAAATTTGCTGTGTTCGTTAAGATGTATTGCTCATTGTGGGTTTTATTTTACTCATTGATGGAATAAACAATGGTTTATGTATGTGTAGATTATTTGGCTTATTATTGGTGTCTTGCCTTTGTATATTTGTTTGTACTAAGCATTTCTAAACATACAATGTACCTTTCCATTAGGAACTTGGCCAGGATTTTTACCTTTTTTTCCATGAAATTTATTAGAATTTCAAAAGGTCCATTGTACAAAACAAATTATATATATATATATATATATATATATATATATATATATATATATATATATATATATATATATATATATATATATATATATATAGGGGAAAACAAAGCTGGTTTATGCAGCCATTTTTAAATAATATTGCACTCATTAAACGCACTATCATTAAAAATTTTAAGCAGTTGCCACAATGACAAATAGTAAAATGTAGTACATTTCACTCTTTGTGATTCCTAATGCTCTCTGGCTTCATGAAAACCTGAATGCTAAAGCCAGACCCTGGCTCTACTGAAAATAATTCGGATAGATTTAACTCGACACAATTTACTTAGCATATAGTGCAAAGCGTCGCTGTATAACAGTGCAAAGAGGTGCAGATATTCTCAAGAACACTGAGAGGATTGGTAGGCAGACCATGCATGCCATCAGTAAGGTTTCATCATCAAGTATAAGCAATGCTTGGCTGTGTACAGGAGCATCGTACAGCTACGATTCAAAGTGGAGACTCAGCCGCTCTGCCTGGACGTCCCGAAGGACTTGATTGGCCGCGCTGTCCTTGGAAGCAAAAGACTGCAGTGTCTCCAGTATTGTTATGGGAGCAGCTAACAAGCAGGAGTCTGCATGTTCACATTTAAAAAATACAGCGCTTAGCATTGTCTTCCAAGAGCTCTGACAAGCTTATGGCTTGTCATCTGAAAACGGTTAGCCCCGTTCACAAGAGAAAAAGTGTTTACCTGGCCAGCCTGGTGTTAATGCTACACAAGGAAATGGTTAGGATTAAACTGTTACCAAGGAAAGAGTTAACAGCATAAAATGAAACTAAATTCCAGGAATTACTGCCTTCTAATAAGTGGCTTTCATACAGCCATATAACCGAAACCACAAAAAAAAACAACCTAAATAATATGAACGTTCTCAAGAGGCCATGGCACTGCTCCTGGGTGGAACTTTAATAAAAGTAACACTGCAGTGCCACAGTTCTGACCCTGTGAACACAGCATGCAAAACAAGCTAGCGTCTATTCAGTCGATTTGATGCGTAATTGCTATTAAACTCAGTTTCGGAGCTCGATCCGTGCTTTGCATTTTATTATTCCCCGAGCTTGCTTTGTAACCTTTAATTAAAGTTACAATGTCATTTTAAACCAACATCATAAGGGTGTATTATAGGCAGTGGCGTGTGGCTGAGCCCTCGCACCCCTCCCAGCGTTCTCATTTGTTTCTTGCTACCTTGCCAACTACTGCAGCGACAGATGATTACAGCACCTGATTTTAATGATGCTCACACTGGAGAGAGGCAGAGACTCGCAGTCCAAATGCCACCAGCTGCTCCACAATCGCAATGAATTAATTGGATCCTGATGAGGTAGGAGAGGAAAAAAAACTCTCTCTGTCTCGTAAAGAAATGCAGACTACTATGATAATTAATACAGCTAATGATGCAAAAGTCCGCTGAAATGGCACTTGATAATTAACATGGGGGGTTGTTATCTCATGTTTGTGTGCGTGCGTGTGCGTACGTGCGAGCTTCTTATTTAGGTTTTGAAGACATGAGAGTGTTTTGAACACACAGCATTGTGCGAGACCAGGTTCTGGTCAGGTGATGTTGCGAAACATGCGCTTCCAGAAGGCCATAAATACTCCTGACAGCTCTGAATAAGGTCGCACTCGACGTAAATCGACGAGACAAGCATTTTTTGCTCTCTCTTTCCGCGCCATATTCAGGCTCCTATAATTACTCCTAATGGCATTATACAGAAGTGCACAGGGTGAGATATATTATCATATGCAGCACTTCTGGTTCCTGAAATTGCCTTTCTCTCTCCCTCTCTTTCTCCCTCACATTCGTTTCTGATCATCTAACCGGTCCGAGCAGATGGGTTATGTGCACTGCCAAGCCAAGGCATGGCCTGCCATGTTTGCAGGGCAGCCTTGGTAATTCCCCCCACACCTGCCACTGTGGAGCCATGATCAATAGTGCTAACATTTAGAAATGCAGCAGCATGTGGACCTCACAGGCCTGGCTACTAATGCTGGACCAAAGAGATTGACCTGGCCTACTTCATATCCATAATTCAGCTCAGTTAATATATTAAACACAGAAAGTGGTCTTTCATTACACTAGAGAACTTCCTGACAGAAGACATGACCATCTGCTGTTGCAACGCCAGCAATAAATGTTGGAGAACCTCATCTAGTTGTTTACTAAAATAAAAAGACAAAGTGATATTCCAACCTCCATCTTATTTCAGCTTGCTTCTAATATATGACCCCTCATACTGCACTCCACCACAAACACGAGTGAAGGATGGCCTCATCCGTTACCACAGCCCTCGGTCCGCTCCCACAACCGCACAAACCAGACACCTGCAAATGAGTTCACTCCCTGACAACCTCATCCCGCCCGGCCAGCATCGCTCCAATAATATGCATGGGATGTGTCAGTCCTGCTGCTTTAACAATGGCGTTGGATAATGAACGGCGTGCCGGCGAGGTGGCATGTCTGCAACAGGACAGCCTCGCCGCTATAATACACTCATTTCGGAGGCAATCATTGTCAATACGTCTGTGCGGCTCTCTCATTGAGCTCTGGAGACAGACCTGAGGAGAAGCAACGCTCTCAATCTCTCTCAATATCTTTCTCTCACAAACATACACGCAACACCATCAAAGAACTGAAAGTCATTTTGTTTAAAAAAAAAAAAAAAAAAAAAAAAAAAAAAAAAGTACAAAATAATAAAGTTGAGGAAGTGTTGTAACTGAAGACTCGCAGGAAAATGCTTACACAAAGGCAACCATTAAGTTCTGGTACTTGCAGAGAGCCCGAGGATCCGCTGCTAGCACAACTGCCTCCCACAACTGCTCCTTCATTCCACTGACAACAGCAAATTGATATGAAGTGGCTGCATATGGGAGACAAGCTACAGATCTGCTCATTTCATAAGATGTCATTAGAGCATAACGGCTAAAGATGTGCCTGAATCACATATGCCCCTCCATCTCAGACTCGCTCATTTACCTTTAAAGTGAAAAGGCAGCAGTTTGGAAGCGGAGAAACATGAAAACAACACTGCTAATTAAAAAACAAAAAAAACCCTACATACAGTACATATAACCTATGATTCATTTACAGGGAAAATCATTAAAGAACATGAAGTCCTGAGAAGCTAAGCGTGAATCTGTGTGGTTGTTATACTACCTACTCTATGGGCCTTTTCAAACTCAGCGTCGGTTCATATTCTAATCTTCACATTTCATCAAGTACCCAGCATAGCAATTATGCCAAAGACAAATAAAAAAAAATGAGAAAGAATGAAAGCAGAATACGAGGCTTTAACAGCCTGTTAAGCAAGCTTAGGTACTGCAGGGCATATTGCTGGTCCAAAAGCAGGAGGAGAGGGAAGGAGGAAACATATCGGAAAGTAATGACATCATGGAGAAATCTTACAAATGCCAAAAGCTGTTTCAGCAAAACACTTTTACACACTGTTTAAGTTAAACGCAACATTCTGTAAAGAGGTCTGTTGGGATAATATTCAGGAGCTAATAAAGTGTGAATGAAAGCAGGGCCGGGCGATATATCGATATAATTTTGAAATCATGATAAGTGATTATGCGATACACTTTCCTGAGATATCGTTGGTATGGTGATGCATTTTCTCCGTTTTTAATAATTACAAATTAAATGGTACTGAATGGATGCTGTTGATTTGACGTAATTTTAAAAAAAGAAAGACTTAATCTTCTTTGCCTTTACAGGCATTAAAATATCGTCAGACTCAGCTGAACGTGTTTTTTTTGTTTATTTTACTACTGTTTTGCAGACAGTTTGTTAGCTAAATTATATATCATGATATGCATCGTGTATCGTAGAAATGTCCTCAAGTATCGTGATATGATATTTTTTGTCATATCGCCCAGCCCTAAATGAAAGCATTCTCAACTTGTTCAAAAAAAATCCAAAATTAGATTTACAGACAATGTGAACATTCTGAGAAACAACGTGCCTTCTGAAGGAAACCGCATATTTGTGTGGGTGGGACTTTTGGTTTTATTCATCAGGATTTGATAGGCTTATGAAAAGAAGATTGACTTTTTTTTATTTTTAGTTCCACCCATGACTATCACAGTAACATAAGCAAAAAGTCAAAGCATGTTTAGAGGCAGGAACATGTCACTACAGTTTAGATTAGGAAGATTACAGAGAAAAATAATTTTGTCTTTTAAGTCATTAGTATGGTTGAATCATGTACAATCTGAGGAAGGTCATGAGCGAACAAGAAAAACGGTCAGTTTTAATTTCAGTCTTTGTTTTTACACTGTGTGTCAGCTTTGATTTTAGTTTGTTCCAAACACACAGTTCTGACATAAGAGAGTAGACTGCTCGTGTCTGAACTGCAGTGCTCACTCAAACTTCAGTACTCACAGTGGTAGCCAGATTTCTTCTGCATGAGCGTCACTGGGCAGTCCTTGTGAGCAAGCAGGAGCTGCTTCAGCTGGGCTACTTCGTTTCGTAACAGAGTCACCTCATTCTGCAGAGACAGTGGACGAGACAGACACGTCCAGCTGAGATCATATTCATATTAGGACAAGAACAAATAAACTTCAGTAACATCCCAGAATACATATCCATTCTCAGCAGAGATGATGTCTTGGTCTATTTGCTAGAGCTCAACACCTGTCAGTAGAAACTATACACAACAGAGACTATGTAAATGTATCCCCCCCCCCCCCCCCCTCCCCAAGAGTTATAATGACAACTATGGAAGCCACGAGAACAGATTTATATAGGGGTGGGAATCTCTGGGCATCAAAATGCAATTATAAAAGTTTCTTTATGTATTTTGATCTCACTGTTTTAGTTGGATATCTTACTTTTTTTCGAATTTGACCACTCATTTTTAAAACAACATTTTCCTTGGTAATGGAAAACCCCTACTAGGATTAATGCATTTCCATTATCTTTTATAACACCAGATTAACAAATAAAAGTTAATCAACTGGCAGGTTACGTCATCAGCCAGTGTAAAGACTGGAAAGAAATTAACAAGGAGTTCAGAATGTCCTGAATTTATAACTGGATCTATTTCATAAACTCCACGTGCCTATAAAGCCACCTTCCAATTCAAAGGTCTCAGTTTGTCCATTTTCTTCTTAGCTGAATCCGAATGCAGTCCACATGTAGGACTATGTCTTTAAGTTTCACTGTCTAAAGGTTTTAAGGTAAAGGCGAAAAAAATAATGCATTAGTCAATGTAAAGATCAGAGTTTATGCACGGATGCAGAATCTTTCATGAGAGAATTGCAATGCTTTCGAGAGTTATTATTTGTGCCAGCTCAAAAGTTAAGCAACGCTGGATTAAAAAACACCTTTATACCAAGTTTCAACAATCGATGCTGAAATCCATTCTTACACGAGTAAACTACGGAATTTTGATGTTCAACCTGGTTTATCCTTTATCAACGAAGTGAATTATTGCGCCGTTACCCTCAAAACGGAAAGTAGAGAAAATGAGATGAGAGAAAGACAGAAGGAGAGAGTGCTATCCCCTCCGTCAGCAGAACTCCACACCCCATTCTGCCAAGATTTACTCTCCTCTTACTGCTCTCTTGGGATGCCGTGCTGCGTGCGTCAAAGATGGGCCCGTTTACCAGTGAAGGTGACTTTAAGGGGATTTAGAGGAACATGGGCATGTGAGAGGGGCAGATTACTACATGGCAGATTTAAGTGCTGTTTCCTCTCCTCTAAAACATGGCTGATGCTTTAATCTATTCGGGTAAAAAGCGGCCAATTTACTTGATTCCATCTGTTAGGGCTTGGCGGCGTTGGCAAGGCAAGGCTGTAGAGGAACAGATTTAAACACAGCTGGTGGAGCCGTGGATCTCCTCACCACACACACGGCAACATCCCATTACAACCAGCACTGCGGCTCTCGTGCTTGTACCGTAGCCTGCTTATTTGCCTCTGCCTGTCTTCTACTCTATTCATCCCTCTCTCCTTTCTGCCCATAAAACACTGATGGATCCGTGTAACCCCTTTATACAATACAATTCTACTGGCAATGCGGGAGAGGCATCAGGCAGATAATTACTGACTAAATATAGGCGCACAGGTCTCTGACAGGAAGTGAACGGCTATTACAGTAAAGAGTAGGAATTCCACTGAGAAACATACAAAGTACAATTGAGCCGAGAGGACAACAGGGGGCATGCTGTCGTTCGGTGCGTGACAAAGCACTATAGGAGCCAAATCACCAACCTGAAAAGCTGCATGGATTTCAGCGCTTTTACAGTATCGTACATGTCTTTACAGATCATCCCAGGATTACTAATGAATTCAAAACCTCAACGCACCATTTATTGTGCGGTAATAATATTTCTGGAGGCTCAAAGGTGGTATAACGTGCAGATCTTATGCAGCATGCTGGCCGGCTGGCGCCGACATCTCGTTAAAAAGCCCGTTAAGGATGATGTCAAAGTAATCGTACATCATTAGAGCTCTCTGTGCTGATCAGCAAAACCAATGGGACAGACAGAGAACATTACAACACTCTAATGGCACTGATTAACATACTGCATAAAACGATGCACTCTAATGGTCTACATTTAATTTCTCTATGATGCTCTGCTCTGCTCTCTGTAGTTACAGCTACTGCTTTAATACCCTTCTTTCCTTCCATGCTCCCCCTTACCTCTCTTCATCTGCCTGCGTTCATTTAACCCTAAGCAGAGTTACAACAATCTCATCAGCACCCCCCGCCTGTCTCTCCATCACAAATTAATCACTCTCGTTTTCTCCTCCTCCTCCTCTTCCCCCTCTTGGAGCCCCCACCCCTTAATGGACAAACAGGACAGACAGCACGCAAATAAACAGCGGCACATCTCATTAAATTGTCTGGAATAGCCTAGCGTGTCCCTATCAGCAGAGACAACAGTTACGTGAACTGTTTCGAACTTGTCAGGAGCGAATCCTAATTGCCTGCCGCAAAATGGCGGTTCAAAGAGACGGGTTTCCCTGGGAGAGTTCCAGGGCCAGCTCTTAAACGCGCAGACAGAAGAGACGACACGCTTGTGTGCCGATGACATCTGGAGGAAATGTCTTTATTGACAGGGGTGTATCAATGCAGGATGCTTAGACACAACTCACACACATACTCACATGTGCACACATTCACCATAGCTGTCAGAACAAAACACTTCTTAATCTCCATTAATGATTTCATCACTATGTCAGGGAAATAAATGCCTTTAATCAGGGTATGAACATAACATAATAAACACACACACACACACACACACACACACACACACACACACACACACACACACACACACAATCTTACTATCTTTGTGAGGACATTCTATTGACATAATTATTACAGCAACTAATTAATGCTACATCTAAACCTAACCCTAACAACAAATGGTGGATCTGAGATCGTAGAAAACATATCGGATATCAGATCCTGTAACAAATGATTAGAATTGGATTTGGGTAAAGAAATTTTATTTGTGGAACTGTTTTTTTAGGATTGATTTAATTATATTAATTACTATTATTACAATGTAGGTGATATTTGTGTGAAGGAGTTTAACTGTAAAGAGATTCAGTTAAAAAAAAACATTTTAAAGCGTAGTAGATAGAAAAGATAAAAAGAAAATAGTAAATGGAAAAACAACAACAATAATAAAACAACAATAAAAGTAAGAAAACAACAGAGGATGGGTATCAGCTGATACTCAAGGTTTCAGCATCGGTATCGGAAAAGAAAAAGTGGTATCGTGCCATCTCTACTTTATTATATTTATTATAAATATTACATTAAAATGACCATTACTATTATCTAAACCCTTTTAACCTTCTGTACCTACATACATAATTTCCATTTCGAACAAAATATTGTCAACTGTTAATTTCAATAAATCAATACAATCAATAAAATATAAAGGTTATTATTCAATGTACATACTTTTGAAATAAAGGATTTGTAACACTTGAACAAACACTTGTTTGGTATTCATAGTATTTATATATTCATTTCTATTTCAAACAAAGCCCCTCTAAATGGAAATGTGCATTTTGGAGGTTGTCACATGATATCCTGACTGAAATATTAAAGTGCTGGCTCACTGTATCTGCATGGTTTCATATCGATATGTAGTAAAATGTGTCTTTATTAGTAGCGTGTGTATTTATGCCACTCTGCGCAGGGGTTTAAGGTGGCTGTACCTGAAGCCAGTGCTGAGTTTTTTCAGCTGCACCTTATTAAAACGAATTAAAACTTTAATTCTTAGCTTTGCTAATTTATCCTATACACATGCATATTATTAATATCGTTTAAGGTGCCATGGTTCATAAATGATGCATTTCCTCAAGTATTGCAGGCTGTCCAAACAAAGTTGAGTGGCACAGAGAGATGAAGAAATGATTTGGAAGTTGTATTATATTAAAATCTTGGTATACTTTAGTATTTTTTGTACCTGCAGTTTCAATTTCCTTCCATACTATTATTTCTCTGGTAAATGTTTGATAAATGCTTTGAATGTAAAATATAATTTATAATAAGGCTCCAGTGTTTTATCGCTGCAAGCCTCAGCAAACATAAATATTGTGATACATCATAATATGATTTGCCATACTGGTGGTGGTTATGAAAGACGTAAACATGATTCAACAAGCAAAATATACGATTAATCTACCGCTGCTGTGTTAACAGGACAGGCACTATAGCATTAATATTTCTGATAGTAAATTTTATTCAGTTGATCGTGCTTTTTCTTATCTGTTTTACTTTGCTTCACTAACCTGAACCACCTATTGTA
This sequence comes from Cranoglanis bouderius, assembly GCA_023630585.1. NCBI lineage: Eukaryota > Metazoa > Chordata > Actinopteri > Siluriformes > Cranoglanididae > Cranoglanis > Cranoglanis bouderius. The sequence continues at coordinate 16,556,885 of CM042535.1, read as the reverse complement.
AAAAAAAAACAAAAAAACAAAAAAAAAAAACCTCTGGACTTCGTTATTCTCTAAATGTACCACTGTGATGTGAGGGAAGCTTTAGCAGCCTTTGAGTTGAAGGTATAAAAGGTGTACCTGTAGCTGTCCATTCATAGAGCTCAGGTCTTCAGCTTTCTTCTCCAGACTCTGCACCCACACTTTCCTCTTCTGTCTGCAGCGCGAGGCCGCCGCTCTGTTTCTCTCCAGAAACTTCCGTCTCTTCTCATCGGGGTCTTCGTTGGTTGACCGGCGCCGCCGCCCACCTGTACTGGGTGTGTGCTGAGCAGGTGGGACTGGCGACGCCTATAAACACACACCAATATGCGCAAATGAAGCACAGTGCCACACACAAATAAAAATAATAACAGTAATTTATACAGAAGATTTTAACAACTCAAAGATTAGAAACATTATTAGTAGAAAGATTATTAATAGAAAAATACAGATTATGTAATTATATGCATAAAATATTGTTAAAAATTCAAAATAATTATGGTATTGAATAGTAAACATTAAAACAGCCAATAAAAATGTAATCAAATAATGATTTGACTTTACTTGCCACACTTATACAGTAGGTATAAAATAGGTGCGTAAACCAAAATTTAGGCTGCAGGGAGACTAAAGCTGGGGGGAAATCTAACTGCATAGATGCACAGCTAATGTTTAAAGAATAATTAATGTTTAAAGCTTAATATTATTAGGCCGTACAGGATTCTGCTGAGTTTTTTTGTGATTGTTGCGGGCAAAAATGCTTGATTTTGCTCTTAGCGTTTTTCAAAACTTTTTTCAAACTTTTTTTTGCTTTTTTTTTTTTGTTTGTTTGTGGAAAACTACCTGAATTCACAAAATTGCAATTGCATGAAATTGTTTTGCACGGTCTTTCACAGTGATGTTTGTTGGTAAATGAGACCTTTTAGCTGTACTCATGTTTGTCGCACATGAATCGAAAAGGGCTTTGGTTGTAAGTGCGTTGTGATGACATCCCATGAAAATCTGCAGCAATGTAGAAAAATTGCAAGGTCCTCCGAATATTGCGGTGTTTGCTTGATTTTGTGTTAATTTCTGCGATTGCAAAATCGTAAAATCCTGAAGGGACTGATATAATCAATATAAATGTATAAGTAAACACTTTGGTAAAACTAGTCCTGGTGACAGGTTAGCTGTCTCCCTGTGACCCCAATATATACAATCAAAACTACTACGCACTGGTGTTTCTGTGGTTGATGTTGCTGGTTGTTGTAGTGATTGTGGACGTGTCTCCTCAGCTGGTGTTGGGACTGGTGTTGGGACTGGAGGCGGGACTGGGGGCGGAGTCTGGCTGGCGACCCGGCTTTGCTCTGTATCTCCGTTGGTTACCTGAGGGAGCTGCTGACTGAGAGCTGCCTTCAGCTTCTGCATCGAGACGAGGTCAGATGACAAGAAAAAAAGAAAAAAGAATCAGAAGTGGTGATGACACCAACCTACAGGTCCATCATAGGTCAAAATACCATGGGTAATAAATACATTCAAACTTGTTTAAACTGCATCAAACCCCCTCTGACATTTGCAATGTCAGTGAGGTCCACTACAAAGAATCAGTTTAAAAAAATATAGTTTGTGTAGTTTCTGTTAAAGAGTTTTAAGAGCATATATTACTTTTTGAATGAAATATAAAACAATATTTAAAAAAAAAAAACCAATGCCAATGATGTGCAACCCCTGGCAAAAATTATGGAATCACTACACTTAGAGGATGATCACCCGGCTTTTTTATTTTGTAGCAAATAAACAAACTACAGATTTTTTTTTTGTTTGTTTGTTTAACAGCTGAACATTCTGGCTTTGTGAAACATACTTCAAACAAATTAAATTTAATTGTTTTAATTAATGGCATATTTTTTTCCAGATCAAGTAGAGGACAAAATTATGGAATCACCTTGTAGTTTGTATTTCTAAAACAAATACCAGCACAAGTCTAAAAATGCTAATTAGTCTGCAGTTAAAAGAGAGTGCTTAGAGACTGTAACCATGGACTTTTTGAAAGGAAACGTGTCCCCAACAAGAGAGTTGTCAATTGAAACAATGGAAAGGATTATAAAACTCCTTCAAGAAGGAAATCTGACAAAGAGTAGGGCAAAAAAATGTTAGTTGATCCCAGTTAGCAGTGTCTCAAATTTGGTGCAAGTATAAACAAAATGGGAAGGTTATAAAAGGAAACCATAGGGGTAGACCAAGGAAGATGGCAAAGCATCAAGATGGAAAACTCAAAGCAATATGCCTTGAAAATAGAAAATGCACAACAAAACAAATGAAAAACAAATGGGTGAAAACAGGAGTCAATGTTTGTGACAGAACTGTAAGAAATCATCTGAATGAAATGGGATTTACATATAGAAAAGCCAAATGAAAACCAGCACTAAAACCTAAACAGAAGAAAACAAGGTTACAGTGGGCTAAAGAGAAGCAATCATGGAGTGTGGATGATGGTGACTGCCTGAATAAAACAATCACATTTCTCCACTCATTTATGATATGGGGTTGAATGTCAGGTAAAGGACCAGGGAAGATCTCAACAGTCAATGTACAGGTGTACACTGAAATTTTGGCCACTTTTCTCATTCCATCGATAGAAAATAAGTTTGGTAATGATGGTCATTTTTCAAGATGATAATGCATCTTGCCACAGAGCAAAAAGTGTTAAAGCCTTTCTTCAGGAAAGGCAGATCAACTCAATGACATGGCCAGCAAACAGTCCGGATCTTAATCCGATTTCAAATTTATGGTGGAAAAAAAAAAAAAAAAAAAAAATTGGCCCATGATAAGGCTCCATCCTGCAAAGCTGATCTGTCAACCATTATTGGAGAAAGTTGGAACCAGCTTGATGGAGAATATTGTTTTTCATTAGTGAAGTCCATGCCTCAAAGAATTCAGGCTATCATAAAAGCCAGAGGAAGAGCAACAACGTATTAATTCTGATTTGTTTTGTTGATGATTCCATAATTTTTTTCTCAACATTGAGTGATTCCATAATTGTTTCCTCTACTTGATCTAGAAATAATATGCCATTAATTAAAACAATTTAATTTGTTTAAGGGATGTTTCACGAAGCCAGAATGCACAGCTACTAAACAAAAATTGTTTTGTGTCATAGCTGTGATTTGTTTGTTTACTACAAAGTAAAAAAAAAAAAATTGTGGTGATTCCATTATTTTTGCCAGGGGTTGTATTTCAATTACATGTAAATTCTTTCAAATAGCTAAATGTTTTATTCGTTTTCATTTTAAATAATCCCTCCTTGAATAATGAAGCCAAACTTTTCTATGGGATCTGATTTGTGCCAAAAGTATTGAATGTAACTTTTCAAGAAACGAACAAAAATATACAATGAGAAAGAAAAAAAAAAAACACTCTGAAACTGAAAACAGTGAACTCAGTGGCAAAAATGTAACATTCATAATGTAACAAATCACATCATTCTTTGTTGACAGTTTTCTAAGCTTCATTTTCGCTAATCACGGTTTATGAATGCGCTGCCAGAGTTTTCGTTTACGCTTTCAAACGTTTCGTTTACACTCTGCAAGTTTACATTCGCCATTCTGGCACAAACATCACGTGTGGGCGGGGCTTAACAGCGCTTTACTCTCATTGGCTAGTAAGATATGGCTCGACAACTCGGGTGTCCAGCTGAGGATGACGTTGATGATGACGACAACGACGCCGCTCCTGAGAACTCATTTCGAAATAAAATAGTCGTATGAGACTCCCCAAACCTCAAATATTAATTACAAACTTATATACTGACTAACCGCATCCAGAGCGCTCTCCAATTCACGCCACGCAACTGAAGTCTCTACTTCCTGGTCAGGGAGCTGTCGAGCCAAATCTCACTAGCCAATGAGAGTAAAGCGCTGTTAAGCCCCGCCCACACGTGAGGTTTGTGCCAGAATGGCGAATGTAAACGAAACTTTTGAAAGCGTAAACAAAAACTCTGGCAGCGCGTTCATAAACCGTGATTAGCAAAAAGGAAGTTTAGAAAACTGTTAACAAAGAATGATGTTTATTTGAAGACAATGTTACATTTTTGCCACTGAGTTCACTGTTTCCAGTTTCAGAGTGTTTTTTTTTTTTCTTTCTCATTGTATATACTTTTGGCATAGATCTAATCCCATACTTTTCTTGGACTCCTTCGACTTGGACTTTTCTTGGAGTCTTTTGGACCCTACTAAAATTGAATCCGTGATTCTTATATTCATGAATAATACAATTCTGCACACAATTATTGCAGCATTCGCACAGGTATGAAGCTCCTGACTCTGCAAGGCTTTGCGTAGCTTTCATCCACTTTCATCCAGATCAACTGTGTTCAGTACAAGACCCTAGATTTTAGCTGCTGTGCAAGAATGACTTGTGGTCAAATGTCTAATTAAGCAGCAGGCTCTACTGCAACTCAATAGCTTATTCAGTTATCTACCTTCTCCAGCAGTACAGCAAATTGCAACAGAAGCAAAATGTTGCTCGTCATTCTACTGTCTGTATATGCTTTCGCTCTCTTTTAGCAAAACTGCTGCTCCAACAGCCCCTCTCATAAGTCAGAGAGCTAAACCGCATTAGAGAGAGGCAGGTACAGGAGATTAGAGTAATTAACTTCCAGAGAAAGCGGGAGGCAAGGATTAAAACAACATATTCATCACCACTAAAAACAGATGCTTCCTGCATCCTGTTCCAGAGGAGTAATAGCTGTCGTAGCTAATTTCCTATTCCCTCGAGACGCCTGTGATTCTCTCCTGTCAGGGAAATCTTTCTCTCCCGGGTGAGCCGTAGCTCGCATAGCATAGCGACCTCATCGCTAAGCACCCCTTTCCTAACTCTGCCTCCCACTGAGCCTGTCACATTCCCCACAGCTGCCTAACAATAATGTCAACTCTCACACTCTGAATGACATCCACACACGCTCGAAGCATCCAGCCATACTGAATCACGTCCGTCTTCATATAGGCAACGTGCGATATATATCACAGATATAAAGTGCCGTACTATATACATCACAGATCTAAAGTATCTCGCTGAAAAAGAAGAGGGGGGAAAAGAAGCAACAATGGTGCAAATAAATAAATAAATAAATAAAGCCAAAGGCATCAGGTAACAAATGCACCCACAGCAGGTGAACAAGGCAACTGAGGACTAAGAGAGAGAAGAGAGATTCATTAACATGAAAAAAAAAAACAAAAAAAAAAAAAAACAAGAGGGGGACATTCTTTTAACAGCTACCTCTGCCAGACCTATCTATCTAGCAAATTAGTTTATAGTATAACAACCCTCCAGAACTCCCTGGAAAGAAAGTGTGTGTGTGTGTGTGAGAGAGAGAGAGAGAGAGAGAGAGAGAGAGAGAGAGAGAGAGAGAGAGAGGAAGAGACAGAGAGAGAGAGGGGAAACTGAATCATATTTCATATCTGCCACAGGAACCTCATCAGTGCAATAACCCTCCATCTCTGGGGTGTTTTCCAACCATCTGCTACTATATTACTTATCTTTATTTTTCAACTAATTAACAGCATAATCTTCTAAATTCAGCAAGTTAATTATCATTATTGTGGTCTTTGCAGCATCATCAGTCCTTGTAAAGTGCCGTGTCTGTGTCTGGGGAGGAGAGGAGAAAAAAGAGAGGAATAAAGGGATGGAGGGGTGGATGGCAGGAGGAGGGGCAGCGTCAGAGAGGAGCCTGTTTTCCTGATGTGAGCTCATTAGTTGTTGTGTTGTGTTTTGTGTGTGTGTGTGTGTGTGTGTGTGAGAAAGAGTAAGTACATGCTCTGATGTTTCAAGCCCCTGTATGCACGTGTGTATTTGTGTTGTGTGTGTGTGTGTGTGTGTGTGAGAGAGAGAGACAGAGAGTGTACAGATTGTGTAGAGGGTCAGGTTGGATTCTGCTGAACAAAAGGTTCCATGCAGGGTGAGGCGCAGAAGTGTGCCTTTCTGAGCGCGTGCCAACTTCCCTCCCCACTCCGGTTGCCCCCGATGACAACCTGCTGAGCATAGCGCTGTGTGTGCGTTTGTCATCTCGAACACGCACGCATACATCCATATACACCCCTGCGACAGACAGGCCTCTATCCCTACACCCCTCGCCCTTGTCCCCTAGAGCGAGTTTACATGCTAATATCAGGAGGAGCAGCATGCTGTGAACACTTACAGCAGAGTGATCAACACTTCATCACTACTCCACAGGCATGCATGTATGCATGTATACTCCCTACACACACATACACTCTGTGTACATTACAATACACTGTTGTAAACACAACATCACACCTCTGTGACCGTGTGTCAGAGAACAATTAATATATACCGCAACATTTTAGTATTCACTCGGACTATTTTCTCCTTCTAATATCAGCAGTATGCTGTGGCAAAAATTCAGCAAATAAACAAGGATGAAAGAAATGCTGTTCTGTCTACAAATATATCGCGTTCAAAATGTATTTATCAGTGAATCACACTGTAATTACGTTCTAAATTTCCTAGCAACACAGTGACAAAAATGTACCCTTACATCCATACAACTCCTTTCTTTGTCTACAACAGAAACACACAACTTTTTTAAGTGGTGCCCTCTAGTGCTTAAATAAATTAAGTACATTTAGAGGTAAGGAAAGCAAGCACAGATATCGTAATTATCACACAAAAAAAGAGGCCTTAGATAGATAGATATTTTATATTCAAATACTCTGATTTTAAAAATATCATGTCCTTCTGTGTAAAGATAAAAAAAAAAAAAAAAACGAGATCAAACCTTTAATAAAGTAAATATCTAAATGAGTACAAAAAGGGAATTACCATCTTTGCTTCTGATTGGACAGGTTGTGGAGAGGAGGGGCCGGGGATCCCGGGAACGTTAGGCACTACGGTGACTGGTCTTACCAGCTAAGACAGAACACATATGGATAACATGGGGAAAGGAGATAAATTGACATAATTAGTCTCTCTGAAGACGTTTTACACCCCAATCTGCTAAGTGTCCACTCCACTCTCTCACACAAAGGCACACCCACACACAAAGCGAGCAGCATGTACACAGGCTAACCCCATAGCTCACACTCATTAGGCTGACTGCCTGGTATTTGCAGGTGGCACAACCACAGATGTAGCCACCAAGTTCTCATCTCTACCAATGTAAACACACCCACAAAACCAGAGAGAGAGAGCGAGAGAGAGAGAGAGAGAGAGAGAGAGAGAGAGAGAGAGAGCAGGTGGAGCAGAAGGAAATACACTGAAAATGTGGACAAACACACAGATACTTCAGCATCCCACATATGTAAGGGATAATCCATGGCTAGGTGTGCATTACACAATTTTAATGCACAACGTAAAGACAAAGAACCACTCGACATAAAGCGGAGTGCATAAAAATCGTGTAATGCACACCTGGCAGTAGATTATCCTGCTTATACCATGGTCACCTGCCGGCACTGACAAGTTAAAGCTGTCACTGATGTTTGCAGTGCAAAATTTCACTGAAAGGATAAAAATAATGGTTCATTTTCATTAGTTATTTTATATACAAGACGTTAGATCTAGAATTCTACCCGCTCTAAATCATACACAGAGAATTATAATAAATAGTTATGAGAGAGAGAGAGAGAGAGAGAGAGAGAAAGAGAGAGATTGTGCATAAGTGAATTATCTGCTTTTGTGCCAGGTCTCTACTAATAATGAAGCTGTGAGTTTAACTGTATGCAGTGTTCGAATTGTGTCAAAGTTCTTGAGGGGCCTGCCACATCCCCCAGTATTTAATTAATTAATTAATTGTTTATTTATGTATTTATTTATTTTAATTTAAAAAATAAAACAAACAAACAAACAAACACTGTGACCTGATTATATAAGTATTTATTTATTTTTTTTTTTAATTACTTTAGTACTTATTTACTCATTTATACAGAACCACAGAAAATAATGCTGTCCACACATTTCTGGTCAATTTGAGAACATGCAGCTGTACTTTTGAATTTTTGAATTTTGAATCTAGTAACCTGGTGGTGATTTAGTAGGTTACTAGATTCAAAATTACATAGCTTTTAAATTTGATTTTTCTCAGAATTATGTTAGATGGCTAGTTACAACTGTCTGATCGTGAGCCAACACAGCGTTAGATAGACTACTTGCATATTAAAATTATAATCTTGCAACTGTTCAGATAAACAAGATAAACACTTATTCAACATCAGTAAATTAGGAGTACCAAACAAACAGTGGTTAGAGTTAGAGTTTTCAGACAAAAAAAAAATCATTTGGATTAAAGGGCAAATAATGGACAGTGTTGCGTTGTGTCAGTGCAATAATTTGACCAAAAAAATCTAGTTTTATGTTTTATAGTATTCTAGTTTCAATGAAACACCAGGGACCATACCCCATGGTATAAATTATGATATGGGCTTGTTTATGCTCCCAACACCCACCCCATTATAACATCCTTCCACACATGGAGATATGAACGTGAATATGTATATCATACAGCTTTGATCCAACTACTAGCAGCCCATACAAGGACACTGAACATGTCATAGAGCCCATTATGGTTGAAGTGTCCTCTCGCAGTGTCTTTTTCTTTTTCCTCCCTCTCTCATTTTATTGCTGTGACATACAACTGCCCTTTTCTAAGGCCCATTAGTTCTCTCATTCTCCCTCTCCATGCTACACAGGCAGTGTCGGAATAATAAATACCGCCCTGTCCTCTGTGCCACGCTGAAACGTGCCAGTGACAAATCCCCCCAACGTCACTCGTGATATGAGTACACTGTGCCACTTTTTTTTGGAAGGGAGTCACTTTCAAATGTTTAATCGCCTGGCAAGAGAACGAATAGTCCTCTGAGAGTTCTACATGTAGATAAACAGGTTGCATGTGTGGAGGAAATGTAGTAAAAAAGTAGTACTAATACAATTTTCTTCAAAGTTCTGAAGAAATTTTTACAGGAAACATTCCCTCTCAGTGCAGTAATACCCCCAGGAATGGCAGATGGATTACATGCTTTTAAGCTTTGCAGTGTGACTACTCTTAATTGGACAGAAAAACTCTCATCTCTCTGAGAATAAGTTATTACATCTGGTGAAGGAATAAACATATTTGGTATCAAAGAAATAAGAACTGTGTAGACGTACAGGTATGGCAGCGGGGATGTGTACGCTAGAGCTGGCGATGGTGGCTGGGATGGCGACGGGCATGGTCTGTCCATTTGGCAGCTGCAGAATCACTGGGAATGTGCCAGAGACAGGACTGAAGACAGAGCAGACAGGCAGATGTGTATAGTAATACCATAAATATATGCATATTATCTTATCGTTACAATTTAACATGAAATACATATATGTGTATATACAGTACTGTGCAAAAGTTTTAGGCATCCTATTTTTTTTAGTACAAACTTTGTTATACATTTTTTATTTTATGACTTCTACATTATCAAGTCAGTACAAAAAACATTTTAGATTCCCAAACATTAGTTTTCTAGCATAAAATTAAATGTTACAGAAAAATGTTTGTATGTCATTAAAGAAAGCAGCATATTACGTAAGAGACACTTTTCAGACAAAAAACACAATGAAGGCTGCTGGGTTTTGCTGCAAAAAAAAGAAGCAAGTGCGAAAGTCAAAGTCTCCAGAAGAACTGTGGCTGGTTCTGCAAGATGCTCAATAAAACTTACCAACTCATTTCCTTATAAAACTGCACACATTGTACCGGAGACTACTATTTTTATTTTTATTTTTTTGTCACACCAAATATTGACTTTGTTTCATTTACTACCGTTTACTGCTCTTTACGGTATTTATATATATATTTTTAAAGTAGAAACATTTAATTTCATTATTTTGAAGGCATCTTTGCTCTACAGCATTTCTTTGCATGTGCCTAAAACTTTTGCACAGTACTGTATATAAAGGAAACATACTGTATTTGCTGTATTTGTGTTTTTAAGCCTTTTAAAGCAAATTAAAATGAGAATGTTGGTGATACTGATGAAACTCAGAAAAATCTTGCCAGCTGCAAACTTAAGTATCAGCTTAAGTACTTTAAATAATAGATAACTAAAATAAAAAGCTCCTGATGATTAAAAAAAAAGTAGAAAAAAAGAAAAGCTGTGGCGTGAAAATTAAAGGTTCTTAAGTAACAAGTAACATTTTGGAGCTACTTACACTATTGGCCTATTAGAGGATGGGACTTGAGTTATAACAGAACTAGATGTTGGAGATGGAAGGGCTTGCTGAATAACAACACTAGCGTCAGTACTGGCCAGAAGTACATTGGGGACTTGGAGGGAGGCAGGACGGACTATAGTGGACGTAGGCAGCGAGGTCGGCTGCAAAGAAACCTCCTGAAAATATCATATGAAACCGAAGGTGCATCAACCATTCAAAAAGAAAAGTGGCATTTCAGTCCTTTGTAATTATATTCCATGCCCTTTATACAGTAAAGAAGGCTACTACAGTAAAACTGACTATGTGCAAATTATATCAAAAGACAGCTGGCCGGCTCAGATAATGTTAGACAACACCAAAAGATGCATTCTGCAGACTGGCAGGAAGATAAACTGGAGTACAGACCCTCTCAGGATAGTGTTTATTTAATTTGAGAGGCTCCGTTTACAAACCTGAAATTAGGTTTATGCACTATACCCACAGGATCCTGCACTATATATATAGAATAGTAAATAAATAAATCAGAGGTGTGACATTCAGTGATGACCGACTGTAAATATTCAAGACATAATGCAATTATCTAAACCAATTCTCACCTTGTCATCCCTGGTTGTAGATTCGGGATGGGGCAGAGGACTGTCTCGATGTGATTCCAGAGATGCATGTTCCTCAATTTTGTTTCGTACAACAGGAGTCGCAAGAGGTGACAAGTCCAAAGGTAACTAAGGTAACACCAAATACAAAAAAAAAAAAAAAAAAAAAAACACATTTTGAATAATGTGATAACCACACTCTACACAAGAAAAGATCTACAGCACTGATTCATTTCAGCTCCAAAACTACAGACAGGTGATGAATTAAAAGAAAAAAAAAACAGTATAAAGTGTAAGGTTTTTGGCACTGATTCAACAAGTCTCTGGAACAGTACTGATGTAATGAATAACACTCATCCAAAAGATATTCCCTGTCTTGATGATGGTGGTGAAGAGCACTGTCCAACACATCAAACTATAATCTCTCATAAGTGTTTAACACGGCTGAGATCCGGTGACTGTAAAGGCCATAGCATGAGATCATTTTCACACTCACTGACCCCTTCAGTGAGCCCCTGTGCCCTGTGGATGGGGGCGGAGTCAGTCTGAAAGAGACCACTCCCATCAGGATATTTGCAGTGATGCAAATGATTTGCAGTGATTTGCAGTGATGTTTCCCTCTAACACTCACATGACAGAGCAACTGGTTTTACTTTAATTTGTTTACATTTTCCATTATTTCCAGCATGAAATAAAAAAACGGACCTCTTACACACCTCCACACTGATTTTCGATGCCATACCACACATTCAGTGATGGACAACAACAGAGCAGAGCCTGCATGATCCCGATTTCCTATAATCAGTAAAACACTCGATGCTATATAGTGCACTTTAAAGTTATCAGCCGATATCGATACCCATTAGATTTTTTTTTCTCAACTACTACATTTTAAAATGATTTTTTAAAATGAAGCACGCAAAAAAATACACAGCTAATGACACAATTTGCATAAAACTGCAACTTTCACACAAAAATTAGTTTTTTCCAGTTCTCATATATATATATATATATATATATATATATATATATATATATATATATATATATCTACACACACACACACACACACACACACACACACACACACACACACACTTTTTTTGCTGGTATCTGCCTGATATTGATACTGGATCAGTGCCATGTCCAATTTAAAGTTCGCCTTAAGCATATTTTCGCTTGACACATTTGATCCAGGGATACTGCTCCTTGCATTTTGCTTCACCAGCCTTGTTTTGTTTTTCTTCCTGTCTCTATCATGAGATGTTTACAATTTTTTGGCCTTTAAATGTTCGCTGGTTGTCGTGGAATTCTATATAAGGTTCTGCATAATCAAGTGCCAAAGGTGATTGTTTTATGTATCACAAAATATAATCATTAATCCACTCTGAGCAGTCCTTTCACATTGTTTAGTTCTATACATAACAGCAATCTCACTTCGAACTATGATGTGACTAAGTGCTAAGGGGTATTTTTATTCTTCTGCTTTGTTTTAATCTAATTATTATAGGTACTTCACTGGCACTGAAAGGAAAATTCATTGAAACATCATTAGCTGTCATTTTGTCAGATACCGGCAGACCCCAGTAGCAAAGTCCACAATTAAGTCTCTTGAGCATTGCCGCTGCAAATGAGCACACTTCAGTGCACCTGTCTAAATCGAATCGGCTACAAAGAAAGACAGCTGATAATCTAAAATGAGGTTTTAAAAAGTACATTACTGTAAGGAGGCACATCCTCTGGCCTGAAAACAAGCAGATGAAACCACTCACTGCCCCAGCATACATAAGCAGCAACAGAAAGGCTTTCTAAGTGACACACTCCTAAATAGTTTTTTCAGTTGTTATATAGTAGCTTTAACTCCATCTAGTAAAATTATTTCAAATCTCAAGCTGACATACAATGGGGTCCAAAGGTCTGAGACCAGACTGAAAATCTGGGATTTTTGTTTTCGTTTAAAACAGGAGATAAAAGTTTTAGAATTTTGAAACATTTAAACCAAAGAATAGCTTCAATATCTTGAATATTGAATATTCATAATTCTGGATTTTTCTATAACTCATTTGTACAAAAGGTCAGATTTTCACTCTGACACTCTGCTCTAACATGGATCTTCAAGTTTTACACAAACTTCTGAAGTCCATGCCAGCTCGAGTACAAACTGTCATTAAAGCAAATGTGGAATTCACGTAAAAATTTCACGTAAAAAAAAATGTCAAAGATTCTACTTTTTACTCATGTTATTGCTGATAATATAATTTGTAATGACAAATATTTTGTGTTAAATTAGAAACGAATGCAAAACAGAAGCAATCAGAAGCATGGCCTCAGACTTTTGGATGTGTGAATGTGAGGTGTTAGAATACAGAACCAAAGGAAAACGTATTTTGGCTCACATGAGGTGTCTAGGAAATCTGCTACAACCATTCAATACGTTGTTCTAAATAGGATGAAGACATTTAAATCCTGTTGTTAAAGGAAATCTCCACCCTGAGACACATTACAAACGTGTTTATTTTTGGTTGGTGCTATTTTTCGTTATTCACATGAGAAGTTAGTAGTCTGCCGGTGATGATGTCGCAGCAGGACATTGCTAGTTCACTTACAATGATGGTTAAAGATTTCAAATTTTCAACATCTCAATCAAGATGTATAGCAGTCAGGTTTCACCATTACCTCCTAAAAACAAAAGAACAACAGCTTCCTTTCTCACTCACCATTTCCCAGCGACATTCACGGTCAAATTAATAAACAATCCAATGTAGAAGTAGTAGCATACGCTGGACTCAAAGTTCCAGAATGCAATGCAGCGATATGACGCAGTTGCGCTGAGTAACGAAAGAGTTTCTGCTCTAGTTAGTGATCAACAGGGTGACAAGCACAATGGGGTTGATGGCGATATTAGCATGAAAGCTGACGCTTTGAACCGTATCTGCTTAAGCAGAGTGTACAGATGAGGAGGTGGACAGACTGAAGGACTAAAGCGCTGCTGCATCACTCTCTTTAGGTCGACATGAATACTCAACGGCGCCACATCATTGGACAGTTGAACAGGATTATGGGTAATGTACGAAATCGTTAACCAAACTGAAGAACATGTCGAAATTTAAACAAAAAAGTCAACTCAGAATTTCATTACAAATTAAATCTTGGATACTGCTGAAGATCACTATAAAATACTATAAAGATGTATATGCAAATGGTTCATGGTGGAGTTTTCCTCTAATGTAACTGTATTATCTTAAATTTACAGTAAAGAAATTCAGTAACAAAATGAAACGTCCTAATACTGAAGTCCTGACACCGGTAGTAATAATGTTACACTTCAGGACAATAATGTCATGCTTCACGCTGAAGGTTATGTTTATGTACCTTTTTAATATCCTCCTCTGTGGCCTTTTTGAAGTCATGTTCAAAGGGACTAGCGAGCTCGTTGAACAGTCCGACCTCCTCACAGTTCTTCAAAAAGCGCGTGGGTGTCGGTGTTTGGTCTGCAAAGAACAACCAATTAGACAAACAACTATTACCTTCACTAATGACCTCAATCGAGGGATGGAGATTTTCGGACGTACTCACCAGCGATGATGACACTGTCACTGCGTGCTGGACCAAACCTGAGTGTCATCTCATGCTTATGTTTATGGACTGCCAAATGGTCTTCATTTGTGAATCGCTGTGGAAGCAGCACCACACATATACCCAAGGTTATTTATCACATAACATATGAATTTGGGCCAAAAATATATTTTAAATGTGCTGATATGTGTGTTTCAAGTGAGCTTCCACTACAAATCATGATCTCACTTTAATAAGGTTCAGCGTTAACCTAGACAGAACGTTATAATACCAATGACACAAAATAATTCAATATCAGCAAATGCAAGTACAGGGGATAGAAAATGTCTACACACCCCTGTTAAAATGGGAGGGTTTTGTGAAGAAAAAACAATGAAACCTAGGTAAATCATGTCAGAACCTTTTCTACCTTTATTGTGAAATTGCAACACATAAATTAAAGTGACAAACAATATGAATCATTTTAGGAAACAAAATGAAAAATAAAAAAAATGTACAATAACCTAGTTGCACAAGTGTACACACACAACTAAACTAATACTTAGCTGAAGCACCTTTAGATTTTATCACGGAATTATTATTATTATTTTTTTTTTTAGCTAAGAGTCAATCTTGACTTAGCATTCTAACTCTGTCAGATTGGCTGGGCATCTCCTGTGCACAGCCCTCTTCAGGTCACCTCACAGAGTTTCATTTGGATTTTAGATCTACACTTTGGCTGGGCCTTTCCAAAACCTTGAACTTGTCTTGGTGAAGCCATTCCTTTGTTGATCTGGAGGTTTGCTTTGGGTCACTATCATGCTGAAAGGCGAAATTCTTCTTCATCTTAGGTGTTTTAGCAGAAGCCTTAAGGTTTTTGCCAAAAATGACTGATATTTGGAGCAATTCATTATTGCCTCCACCCTCATTAAAGCCCAGCTGAATAAAAGCCCCAGAACATGATGTTGCCACCACCATGCTTCACCATGAGGATGATGTTCTTTAGTGATGTTTTTTTTGCACCAAACATATCTTTTGGTTTTATGGCCAAAAAGTTCAACTTTGGTCTCATCAGATCATAACAAATTTTTCCACATGGTTTTGGGAGATTGGAGTTTTTTTTTTTTTTTTTCAAACTTTAGCCGGGCTTGGGTGTTTTTTTGGGTTTTCTTTTAGTTAAAAAAGGCTTTTGTCTTGCCACCCTGCCACATAGCCCAGGGATATGAAGAATTCGGGAGATGTTGTCACATGTAGGGAGCAACCAGTACTTGCCAGAAATTGCTTAATTTCTTTTAAAGTTGCTGTAGGCCTCTTGGCAGCCTCCCTGGCCAGTTTTTTCCTGGTCTTCTGATCACTTTTAGAGGAACGTCCTGTTCTTAGTAGTGTCACTGTCATGCCTTATTTTCTCCACTTGCCTTGGAAATTTTTTGTAACCCTCTCCTGATTGATATCGTTCAACAATAAGATCCTGTACCCGCTTTGTAAGCTTTTTGCATCCTATGACTTTTCCAGTTGGATGTAACCAAGAACTTTTGTAAATTGTTCTTATAAATAAAATTGTAAAAGGGTGTGAACACTTATGCAAGCTGGGTTTTGAACGTTTTTTGTTTCTCTTTTTTTCCCCCTAAAACATTTCTGGTTGTTTGTCACTCTGGTTGTTTTACATGTTGCAATTTCACAATAAAAGTGGAAATGCTTCTGACATGATTTAACTTAGTTTCATTGTTTTACATCATGAAAACCTGCCATTTTAACAGGGGTGTGTAGAATTTTTGTATCCACTGTACACTGTACAGCATCCAGGTTTTAAAAACAATTCTGTAGTAATAACAGCAACAGTGCATTTCACTGTGGTGTAAATACATACCTGACCACAGCCAGGAGCAGTGCAGAGGAACGGTTTGTCATCACTCATATTCAGAGTTTCTCTATGCCGTCTCCTAACAGAAATGCCATTCAGTAAGCATTACTGTCTTTTCAAATAGAAATACCAAAAATGCATAGATGGAGAGTTTGCATGCTTATATAGTAGTATTTGGATTACATTTTGTTCATAAATAAGAGCTTCAAATGTGTTTAAAGGAAAAATCCACTCTGAGCAATTTGCATATTAACGTTTATAATTAATATGCGATCATCAGTGGTGGACAAGATTTATTTTGCAATTAAATTTCCGCACCACCGTGGTGGTAGTTTGCCACCGTGATGGTGGGCTGCCATCTGTGGTAGTGTCACATCACACGTCACGTTAATGTTGGCATTATGACAAGTACAAAGTACAACGTTTTGTATAATGTAAGTGTAATAATAATAATAATAATAATAATAATAATAATAATAACAGTTGCAATATTAATTTGTATTTATAGCCTACCATATAGCAGGAGATTTTATATTAATACACAAATTACGTAATCATAATCAAACGCCTTATATGGTGTTGTCTGTTAGTTTGGCGCAGGTTTGTTTGAGCGCAGAAAAGTCAGGCAAATTCTGCAATTTCACTGTAGGTTCTGACTCTGCGATGGATCTTGTTGGGAAACCAAATGTTACATCAGTGATCTGGGAACATTTCGTATTCATGCCTAATGAGAGAGGCTTTATGGAAAAAAAGTAAGGGTTAAACAGGCAAACACTAGCCTACAAATCTCAGGAGCCATCTCCAGGCGTGTCACCCAGCCGCGTTTTTTAAAAATTTTTATATAATATTTAGATTTTTAACATATTATTTAAGTTACCGTCCTACTGGTATTTCTTTCAAAGTTTTATAGGCTTGTGGTATACTACACTTGTAAAAGAAATAAAGTATTCGTCAGAGAAACGTGCGACCGTGTTTCACTTCTTCTCTTTATTTATCCACTTCTTCTCCTTCTCCCCTTGCGGGTCAATCACAATACCGTATCCAACAGCGCCCTCAGGCTGTTTCTCATTACAACAACACGACACAACAAGGCTGTATTGAGTTGTTTCACTGACAGAAGTGCTAAAATAAACACGCACATTTTGTTACGAAACAGATGTCGGAGCCTCATTTAATTATTTTATATTTAGGTTGTTATTTAATTTAAGCATATAAGATTATATATATTATTATTATATATTATATAGTGAAATGCCACTACCGCGGTGGTAAAAAGCTACCACCATCACACCCCTACTTTTATCAACAGGTTGGTCTACTTTCACTTTGGTTTCATACTTCACCCACAATGCTGTTCGATTTTCCGCTAATACCGGCGCCAAGGGGATAAGCCCTTGCTTAATCTCTACCTACAGAGAAGTCTGTCCAGCTCAGTCTCCTCCTCATCTGTACACTCTGCTCAAACTGCTCAGGTCCCAATACTTTGATGCTAATACTGCCATCAACACCATCGTCATCCCATAGATCAGTAATTAGCCAAGCCGAGTCTCATATAGTCTGCGTCGTATAGCTGCATTGCATCCTGGAGCTTTCTCTAGTGTTTGTTGTCTCCACAACTTCTATAGTGGATCTCTAATATGACAGTGAACATCACTGGTAAATGGTGAGTGAGAAAAGAAGGTCTTGCTACTTTGTTTTCTAGGATTAGGATTTTCTAGGTGCACTAGCAATAACAATGTCCCGCCTGTGACATCGTCGCCGCACACGACCTCAAACTTCTCAGAGGAATAACAAAAATGCAACATCGACCTACAAATTAGGACCAGAATCACTAAGCACATCATAACTATATCAATATAAACACATGCAAAGTATTTCAGGGTGGAGTTTTCCTTTAATGTACTCTGGATCCTGCATGAAGTACCTTCAGATTCCAGGATGGACTTAGCTAGATTAGAACATATTATAATGACAACTTTGTAAATACAATTAATGCTTAAATGTAGTTATCAATTAAGATCTACGTTAATAAAAATAAATAATTCATAATAAAAAAAAAAAAGACCCAAATGTGTAACCGTCTAAACAATTAGATATAACTGTTCATAGAGCTCTGATAGCAGCACAGCTACCAGGTATATTCTATTGTCAGTTAGATTAATGGCACATCTTTAACAGAACACTGAATGTGTGTTTATGTAAAGTGCATCCACATTAAATAATAAACAAGAAAACTGTTTTTAAATTTGTTTTTTTGGACTTTTACATGAGCACTCGTTTCTACTCCGATGATACGGATGCTGAGGATAACAATGCAGGCCACCTTGTTTACAGTAACCAAGCTAGTTAGCTAGCATAGCCGTCGCCATATTAGCACCAAAGCTATTACTGAGAAAATATGCACGTGTCATCCAAGCACGAGTAAAACATTTTGCACAGCATACTTTGCACTCTTACTCCCTGAGACGATAACCCGAGTGATGTGTGTATACAAATGATACTAATTGATGCGATTACTTACCCACAGGCACAACCCTGACAGCCAAAGCCCACGGAGCCCTCTGTTCTCGCGAGACTTCACTTCATTCCCGTGTATGAATCCCGAAGCTTTAAGGATGAAGCCGCGCCGGTGCATTTCCGTCAAATCAGAAAACGTTAAGACGAATAATTAAAATACGTAAGATGTAATCTGCTCTCGGTAATTATTCGATCGTACGTAGATGCGCTATCAGTTAATAAACGAATAAAATCTGAAGGACACATGGCTAGTGGTCGCTACACCTATAATGCTAGTTTGACGGACACGCCCATCTAGAGAACGCTTCCACTTTCCGCCGCCATTTATTTCGTAGGAATTGGAGTACACAGGACAAAGAATCGGTCAGAACCAGAACTCAGGTTCCCAACCCTGGTTCTGGAGTACTCTCTGTCCTGCACAGTAGCGTTTTTTTCAGCTGTTAATGAACACCAACACGTGCAGGACATGTGATGCTCCATTACCAGGGCTCTCAACTCCAACCCTAGAGCTCAAATACAGTCTTCCTGACCAACACACTCGATCCAACTTATTAGCAGATGAGCAGGGAAACCTGCAGATTGTGCTGCTTAGTGAGTCCCTAGGACCGAATAGTTAGAATCCATTTCAGCAAGAGAGCAAGCAGGGAATAAGTAACGACCTTGAACACCAGTAAACACAAGTATATATTTATTTAACGCAATTTACAAAAGCAAATGTTTACTGGTTTTTAACCAGCTGCATCCTACATCCCTTTCTCCATCCACCAGGAGTGCAACCCCTGGAAATGAGTGGCCCCAGAACAAGTACACTTCTCCAATTGTGGTCTACAGAAAGTGCTATCAGACTACCAAGGTTTTGTGACGAATCCTCAACGTTGACATTTTAGTGAGCACCATTGTTGTTCAAAGAGGGGACAAACAGGATTCCCAAAATACAAAAATTACAGTTGTCCTTTAAACAGTTCAATACACATTTTAATTTTGTAATTGCTTACAAGTTTATAATACATTATTCTTTTGACAGAGTGGACATTGAAAATGAGCATTTCTTTCTACATGGACAATTAAGAGCAGACACTTGGTAGCAACTGTGAATTCACAATTGAGTACAGCGTATGTTGCCACTTGCAGTAAGTTTTTACATGGCAAACAGGATGAGGAAAGCAACCATCAAACAGAAGAGACCCATGGCTTCAGACAAAGCGAATCCCAAAATAGCATAGGAGAAGAGCTGCTGCTTCAGAGATGGGTTCCTTAAATAATAATAATAAAAAAAAAAAGACAGAAAAGTCAGATTCATAAAAACCTTGCTTGAAAATCCATATCAACTATAACAAATAATTACAGATTGAGTGATTAAGAGCTATTAGCATTTTTACCTGGCATATCCAATGATCAGACTGCCGAAGACAGTTCCAATTCCAGCGCCAGATCCAGCCACTCCGACAGTGGCAGCTCCAGCTCCAATGAACTTGGCGGCAGTGTCGATGTCACGGCTCACTGCGCTGGTCTGGAAACCTCGCAGGCACACCTGGGTGAGGGCAGACTGGGGCAGAAGAGCAGCAGGAGCCTAAAGAGAAAGAGGAACATGAGTGATGATCTGGTACATGGCACAGACTTATGAGAACGTCAGTGTCGTATGACAGAAACGTAGCCAAACTGTTTTACTCGTTTTAGTGCAAAGTAGCACTTAACTTCCCCAGTAGTAAAAAAAAAAAGAGAGGGGGGGTAAAAAAATCCTCACACATTTACTGCATTCAGTCATCATCAGTTACTATTTTTATCTAGTCTGGGTCACAGTGGCTTAAATGAATAAGTTTGTTAGAAAATATTGTGGACAGGTGAAAACTGTGGAAGCAGGTCAGAATTCCTTTGGGGGAGTAATTAAAAAAAGAAGAAGAAGAAGAAAAAAAGTACCATGCACACCTGTAAGCTATAAAATCAGTGAACATTGTGCTGAACTTAATACATAAAAAGATCAGTCGCTTAACATAATCAAGGAGGCAAACACCTTATTTTGCAAACTAAATTACTAAACAGTGTGTGTGTGTATATATATATATATATATATATATATATATAAAAAATAAGATGTGTATAGCTGCAGTGTATTTTTGTACTTCCTCCTCAAACTCGCTACAGTTTAGCAAACACATCACTGCATTACACAAGTCCAGCTCCTACCATCTTATTACAGCACAGGTTCATTTTAGTGTTTTCACGATTCTAACACAACCACTTCAACTCAAGAAGGGCTGTTAATTGATGATTAGTTGAATTAGGAGCAGGAAAACGCTACAAAATGTGCGGGACAGGGGGTTCTCCAGGGCCAGGGATCCTGTGAATTAGATACTCGTGACAAGAGAATACTTCTTGGGGGGCCAATCAGGACTAGAACAATTACAAGCAAGTGCACAGAGATTGGTTAGTACAAGCTGGAATCATGCTGATTAGAGATACACAGTTTTTCAATTATTGTTGCAATACCAATATTAGAGCACTGGAATGATAGCAACCTGCTTTAAGACAACTGTGTCCTGTCAGTCAAGGGCACATAATACATCAGTGGACTGTATCAGAAACTCTGCCAAATCTTATTCAATACCAAGCCTGTGTCTCAGAGCAGAATTTTTCTTGGAATATCCCCGATACTGCATAAAACTAGAATGGCTCAATGGAAGATCAATAATCTTACTAAGGTGGGAGGAGAAGCAGTGCTTCAGTGCTGTCCCCTCATGACTCCTTGTGAAGCCCCAAATAATACTTGTTACAGGGACATGATGGTCTTGGAGAAAGGAAAAAAAAAAAAAAAAAGATGGCTGCTCAGTCTTTTAATCTCACCTCTGTTTTGACCTCCGGCCTAGACAGTACAGCAGCAGACAGGGGTCTGTACAAAGCCCGGGATCCAGAGCGGACCTGAAACACATTTAATATTAGTGTTACAACGAAGGAACAAAGTGCTGAATGTGAAAGAAATAACTGCAGAGACTTTTGAAGGGCACATATGGGGGGGAGTAGGGTGAAGCACCAGAGATCAAAGTTTATCACGTGACTAAGTACGTAACTCACACCTTTGTAGTGAATAATGATAACTGTACAGTTGTGGTGTTTCAGATGAAGTTAAAATCGTTCTGCAGACAACTAACTAGAAAGACATTTCCCCCAAAACCAGTAACAGTGTAATAACCAGTCTGGAACACAGTCTAAGCCAACATGGAGGCATTTTCATTTTTGTACCAACTGGAACTCGGAGGACAGGCTGGACAAGAGTGCAGCCAGGTTAAACATGCCTATAAACCACAACATGCAAGCGAAACCTTATTAGCCAACCTCTATGCGGCTAGCTTAGCTATTAGCCTGCTAACCTGCGAACTAGCTAGATTTTGACCTTAAAGCAAATGCTCATTATGGCAACCTTCGAAACAAGGGACAGTTATTCAAAAATCAGAAAACACACGCTAATGCAATAATCTGGACACGTTTCTGGTTTCCTGCTTTACTCTGTCGAGCTCTGAACACATGAATGAATGACAGAATGAATGAACTCGCTATAGCTGGTTAGCCACCTGGTTCAAGTTCAGCCGAAGGCCCCAAAAAAATACACTCAAATATACAACAGATTAAACAACAACAAAACGGCTCGTGTTAAATTACTCACCAGTGCAGGTGTGGAGACGAATTTCGCACAGGCGTACATGGTGGAATTTAGTTTTGTTTTTATCCTCTTAGGATTGAAGTAGCCGGGGACTGTCTGTAAGGTACAATGGGGTAAGGTCAATACCAAATTTTTCTTTTTACCTTTATTCAAAAATAAAACGGCTTAAAAACACATATGATATTACTAACAACTGCTTAATTAATAACACTGACTAAGAGAAGCTGTAAAGCGAGGATGAAGTAGGATTGACTTTTTTCCCCCCTACCCTGCAGAATATCCGATACTCACCGAAGGCTGAGGTCGAAACACCGGAAGCACTGCGCCTGCGCACGAGTGCCTCTGCGAAAAGTCCCGGATGAATCCGTGACGTCACGCAAGGTCGTTTCTTTCAAACTTTATTGAAATGTATGTATATACATTGGTTAATTCAATTTGTGTTTATTCATGTTTAATGTTTAATTTATTCATTATTGTTTTTCTATTGTTTAATTTGTTGTTATTGTTTGTCTTTATAACTTCTATATTAATTTGCTTTGGCAACATTGTTAAAACAGTCATGCCAATAAAGCACTGTGAAATGGGACAAAAACAAATCAACACTATAAGTGTTTGGGCACGTTATGTTTAACATTCATTATTAGACTTTTTTAGGTTACATTACAGAGTGACTTACATTTATCTCATTTGTACATCTGAGCAATTGAGGGTTAAGGGCATGCTCAAGGGCCCAACAGTGGTAGCTTGGCAGCGCTGACGTTTGAACTCATGACCTTCCAATCAGTAGCCCAACGTCTTAACCACTGAGCTACTACTGCCTTTATCACCGTCCATAAATGAATGAATGAATGAATGGTTTGGGGCAGTAGGTAGTGTTGGTGCCTTACAGCTCAATAATCTGGGGTTCATCTTCAGATTCAGTTACTGTTTGTGTAAAGGTGCAGAGGACCGGCGACTCTAAATTGGTCCTATGTGTGAATGAGTGTGTGAGATGCTCTGTGAATGAATAAATCTTGAGGTTGATGCCTCACCGCTCCTGAGCTCTGGTTATTGTTTGTTTGGACTTTGGCTTGTTCTCTCCATTTACAATGATATTTATCAACTTGGCTGGTGCTTTAATTCAAAGCAAATTACAACTGAGAGACAATACAATCTTAGCTATTTGTATATTCCAAAAATATGCTCTTTGGTCAATTGGCTGCTCTGGATCTTGGTAAAGTGCTTGGTCTGACTGGATACCAGTTGCCAAAACACCAAGTGGTCAAGGTGGACCATATTGGCCAGCTGGGTGATGAAAACGTGCATCGAACATGAGTACAGCTAAAAGATCTCATTTACCAAAAAACATCACTGTGAAAGACCATGCAAAACAATTTTGGCCATTTGCAGTTTGTCATTTCAAGTAGTTTTCCGCTAATGAGTACAAAGAACTCTGCAAGTTTCATCGCAAATTTTGAAATTTTGACCTGTGTTTTTGCAACTGGTAGACGAAGCAGAATTTTCAGCAGGCTCGATAATTGAGTGTTTCATGTCCTATGGTAGACCAGCGTCCTCTCCAGGGTCTGTTCCTGCTTTGTAACCAGTGTCCTGGCTCCACCTCAACCCTTGCCACAATAAAAGCAGTAACTGAAAATGAATAAATAAGGAGTAAATCTTTCTTACTCTGGAGAGTTTAGAACTGTGATCCCACATAACCTGTCTTTTGGCTCTTCAGCAGTAGTATCTGTGCAGGTGTCGGTGATGAATGGCTTGCCAGAGCCACTGGTTAGAGGGCTGACGAGTGCTATGGGCCTCAGTGTGTTCTGCTGCTGAGTCAGTGATAGGATCCCTCACTGCTTCTACAGGTGAAACCTCTCCAGGTGAACGGGGAAGGAAGGCATATAGTTTTCCTTGATCACTTTCCTTAATCACTTGCCTCAGTGCAAGATTACCTAGCAGTGATTTGAACTGGTCAACATCTGAAATTATCTGACCTGGTCATTCATCATCTATCTTCTGTAGTGGATAGCATTTGTTGAACTGAGGAACAAAGAACCTCCTTCAGGCCACACGGGGACATGTACGTGAATGGTCTACTCATACAATTCACACTGACTTCATGAATCACATCATGCTAATTTAAATAAGCATAGCAACTTTCTAAGTAAATCCATTAACTAAATCCATTGAGCAATAGGAAGCAAACACGGTAATGTCATTTAAGAGCCAGTTGTTTACTAGTAGGCCTCATGAACAGCTTCTTACCAGCAGTGCTTAAAACAGAGTCAGTCATTTTATTTTGTTACAAGATTTCAGAATGTAACAGACTAGTGGTGTTTTACTTCATCACTGGTCAAACCTGAAGAGATGAGAGATGATCCTTGAGCTCCTTGACCACCAGAGGGGGTCAAAGAGTTTAATGTGCCAACTGCTTATGAGGTCTCTGTAGGTTCTCTCCCTGAACAGAGCATTTCTTTATAGCTTGCATCCATCACCTGCCCCCTTCCATGTCAACACATAATAATAATAATAATAATAATAATAATAATAATAATAATAATACGTTTTTACACGTCTCAAATCATTATTTTACATGCTGCCTTTTATTTTAAGTTTCCACAAAGGTTCAACACATTCCCAAATGTAGTGCCACCTGTCAAGATGATCTAGGTTACCTGCACTGGTTCAGCATGTATGTGAATGTTTAATTAATAGGGCTGCTAGAGATCAAATCAGCTCTAGAGAAGCAGGCATGTCCAGGCTCCTTTTCCCAGGTTCATACTTTTCCCAGGTTTTCAGACCCCCCCCCCCAATCTCTCTCTCTCTCTCTCTCTCTCTCTCTCTCTCTCTCTCTCTCTCTCTCTCTTTCTCTGCTCCTGAGAGAACATCTTGAGACATTGCATTTGCATGCGGCCCCCATCAAGCTGCATGCACTCAGACTGGTAATAAAAGGCATTGACCCCCTTAACCTTTATGAATTACAATTTGTGCCAGCAACACATCCTGTCAGAAGAGTGGGCACCCACGGTGCTGTGCGTGCGTGTGTGCATGTGTGTGTGTGTGTGTGTGTGTGTGTGTGTGTGTGTGAGTTAAGAAAAGAGCATCAGTGTGTGTATGTGTGTGCTGTGCAGTTGTTACAAAAAGAGGAAAAGGTTTTTACAGGCACTGGCGGACACTGTTGACAAGCTGTGAATAGGCGTTCTGCATTCTGACAGCACGGCCAGGAGTGAGGCTACAGCAATTCTGAAGCCCCCATATGCAGCATGAACACACACACACACACACACACACACCCACACACACACACACACACACACACACACACACACACACACACACACACACACACACACACACACACACACACACACACACACACACACACAGAGCCCCTTAACCATTTACACAGGGCAATGTTCATTTTCAGTTACTACCATTATAACTGGTAATCCCAGACTCCCTGGTATATTAGTACTAGGATTGTCATAACACATTTCACTGTTTAAATACTACATATTTAATAGAAAGAAAGAAAAAAACTCCACGTACATTAAAGATCCAATGTTCTAGTCCCCTAAAGTAACTGTTTTGATATATATATATATATATATATATATATATATATATATATATATATATATATATATATATATATATATATATATATATATATATATATATATATATATATATAACCAAACAAATTTGTCCTAGGAGTGATGGTAGAAGTAGAATTCCAAAAAGCACCTTTTCAATCACCTATTTTTTGTTGTTAAATGTCATTATTGTGAAAATAGTGCACTATATCCGTTCTGCAACACCATTACCTTATACTCTGTAGTGAGCATCTATAGTTAAAGCTATTTGGGATTCAGTTATGTGATGTAAGGGACTTGATGAATATTACTGCTTAAAGACAAGGATATTTTGGTGGATCCTGGATCATCATCATCATCATCATCATCATCTTCATCATCTTCATCATCATTAGGTAATGATATTTCCTCCTTGAGATTTTTGGTGTTTCAGAAAGTAACCCAATTTTCACTTTCTGTGGTGTATGCAATAGAAATACACAGAGTAAGGCTCCAGTCTGTCTCTCCTGTCTGTGGCAGCATAAGTTGATAGGCTCATAAATATTTGAATGCTCATTAATATTTGAATGCATTTAAATGCTTAAGTTTATAAGTAAGTAAAACTGAAAGCAGTTGTTCGACATTCCTAATTTGTTGCATTTTCTATGTGTAATAACAGATATTGTTTATTTCACATAAACAAACAATTTATTCTGCTGTTTCCATAACGTTTCGTAATAGATAAGATGAGATTTTGAAATCGGCAGCTGGGTTTCATCAGTGTGTATAAGGGCAGCTTTTATGAAACACAACAGGCTCTGCTCTCCGGCTTTTGACTTGTAGAGACTTAATAGTTGTGTGCTGCTGCTTTGTGGGCATTCAGATATTTAAAAGTCATTAGTATTCACAACATTGATTTTCTGGACTGATCTATAAAAAACCCTGATGTGTGCTCTCTCTAAGAGAGACTTGAGAAATGCTGAGATGAGCAGAATTATGTTAATTCCCACTTTTCACTAAAACAGGCCTCTGTAAAAGAGTACTACATGTATATGTGCCCAACTCTACTGACTGTATATGATAGTATCATAAGCTGGTAAATAATCTATGTGGTATTATTAACTGTGTATTATAAATAATCTATGTAGAATAATAAACTGGTTAATTTGTTTAATTATTTATAATGCCCAAGAAACTGTTAAAAATGTTTTAGGAAGAAAAAACCCTCCATAAATGTACATGAAAAGAGGGCAGTGGTTAAGACATTTGACTGCTGCTTGGAAGGTTGTGAGTTCAAGTCCCAGCGCTACCAAGCTGCCACTGTTGGACTCTCAAGAAAAGCCCTTAACCCTCAGTTGCATAAAACAATGAGATAAATGTAAGTCACTCTGGATAAGTGTGCCTGCCAAATGCTGTAAATGTGTAAATCACAAAAAACCCATGTTTTTGTGCCATGACAAATATATCTAAATTAGCTAGTTAATTGCTAGTAAGCCACCTAGCATTTGTCATTTAGTCAGCTAGCTTAGCACTCAAGTTCTGTTCTGTCTCCAGGTTCCACATAATTCTTTGTTCATTTGCATGTTGTACATGACACTTAATGTGTCCTGAATCAGTTTTAAATGAAAAGTTAAATGGAATAAATGACCCAAATACACAGTACTGTGCAAAAAGTTTAGGGATCTGAGACCATTCCTCCATACAGAATCTCTCCAGATCCTTCAAATTTTGAGGTCCACGCTGGTGGACTCTCCTCTTCAGTTCACCCCACAGGTTTTCTATGGGTTTCAAGTCAGGGGACTGGGATGGTTATGGCAGGACCTTGATTTTGTGGTCAGTAAACCATTTTTGTGTTGATTTTGTTGTATGTTTTGGATCAATGTCCTGCTGGAAGATCCAACCACGGCCCATTTTAAGCTTTCTGGCAGAGGCAGTCAGGTTTTCATTTAATATCTGTTGATATTTGATAGAGTCCATGATGCCATGTATCATAACAAAATGTCCAGGTCCTCTGGCAGAAAAACAGCCCCAAAACATTAAAGAGCCACCACCATATTTAACCGTGGGCATGAGGTTCTTTTCCATATGGCTACCTCTCTGTGTGCACCAAAACCACCTCTGGTGTTTATTTCCAAAAAGCTCTATTTTTGTTTGATCTGACCATAGAATCTGATCCCATTTGAAGTTCCAGTAGTGTCTGGCAAACTGAAGACTCTTGAGTTTATTTTTGGAGAAGAGATGAGGGTTTTTTGTTGACACCCTTCCAAACAACTTATGGTGATGTAGGTGACTTCAGATTGTAGTTTTGGAGACTTTCTGACCCCAAGATGCAACTAACTTCTGCAATTCTCCAGCTGTGATCCTTGGAGATTTTTTGGTCACTCGAACCATCCTCTTCACAGTGTGTTGAGACAATACAGACACACGTCTAAACTTCTTCATTATTGCCCTGATGGTGGAAATGGGCATTTTCAATGCTTGTGCTATTTTCTTATAGCCACTTCCCATTTTGTGAAGCTCAACAACCTTTTGCCGCACATCACAGCTATATTCCATGGTCTTACCCATTGTTATGAATGACTAAGGGAATTTGGCCTATGTGTTACCTCATATTTATACCACTGTGAAACAGGAAGTCATGGTTGAACAATTCCCTGTTCCTAGTCACCCAGGTGTACTAAAAAAATGTTAAAAATGTGGGACTATACTTATATATATATATATATATATATATATATATATATATATATATATATATATATATATATAGATAGATAGATAGATAGATAGATAGATAGATAGATAGATAGATAGAGTTAACTATTTAAAAAACAGAATTATGCATTCAGAAGTTTGTTGGGAATCAAAATACTATTATATAATACATATGTGCTATAGCTACTTTATGTTCTTTAAATGAACGTTGACTCAGCATGTTGTTGTGTTTCTGCAGTTATCCAGAGTTTTGTAAGTCCAGTCCCAGGAAGATTGACAAAGCAGTAAAACTACACCATACTGCCAGTAGCCTACAGCAGTGAACATACGTCCTACTGATGTATGTTTATGACAAAATAATAAAATGGGGCCAAAAGGTCATATTCACAGATTGTGCTTGGATGCACTCCACATAAATTTCACTGCAAAAAGAAGCGAGCTGTGGAATGCTTACATCTTCATCTGCCTGCAACAGACATTATTCCCAATAAGTAGCAAATACAGCAGTGTGCAGCTCACCTGCACAACCTTCTACTGCCTGTACATTAATGTGTTTATGTATTTCCTTAATGCAAAACAATTATACATCAATGCAATCTGCCTGAGTAAAGTGGGTTATTGCCGGCAGACACTTCAGTCATTCTCTAAATGAGTCTTCACACCTCTATGTCTGGGGGTGGGGAGTGCAGAGGGAGACTATTCTGGCATATCGACATAAACCAGCCCCTCAGGAGCTATAAAACGTCTTTAACTGCAAACTGGAAATACTCAGGCATAATAATAGCCACATCACAAAGTGAATCATCAAGCCAATCTATGTGATACATCCATTAAATTTCAACTCATAGAGTAGAAATAGTGAGAAAACAATCCAAACAGTTGAGATGTCACCTGACAAGCACATGTGTATATGTATAGAACCAAGTGACCTCATTTGCTAAAAAATATGCCTTCTATATATATTTTTTCTATTAGGTGCAAATGAATTCAAATGGGTTGCAAATTTCAAAGCAAACACCAGCATATGACTTGGCTCTCATGAAAATAAAAGCGGCCATCTACCTCTTTTTCTCAGTTTTTCTGCTTTTCTGCTCAGCATCAAGAATGGCAGCTTTGTGGCAGTCTTCATAAGTGTGTCTGCAAGCCTGGAGGCAGTAGTGTACGGGTGCAAGAGCATAGATGACGGGGGTAGCAGAGCGATGATTGGTTTACAGATGTGCGCTTCCACTCTTGTCTCCAAGGTCAGCTGGATTTACACTCTCATAGTCATGCTTATAGCTGTTTAATCTCTGCCGGTGCGAGCTGATTAAAATGCTTCCATAATGGAAGACGTCTGACCTTTCTGTTCTTCACTTCGGGGCACATGAACACATCAACACTTGACATGCACATGCACACGCAGACAGACGTGCGCACACAGACACGTGTACACACACATAACCCCCACCACACACATTCAGACATGTTTTCAAAGACATCTGGGGAGATGAGAGAGACAGCCAGGATGTGTAATAGGAATGTTCAGTAAAGCAGCACTGCACTTGGTAGTATGCAGGATGTTGGTCTGTCTATCTCCGTATTTTGAAGTCTCTCAAACATATAGCAAGATTTAAACAGAATACATCACATATGGTGTGTATACTGCCATTCTTTCTAAACTAAAGCAGTATTCTTTGGTGCTTAAAAAGCAGCAGAACCAACCTCAGAGTGAAGAGCTCACCTGTTTATGGGTACTAGGGGCTCATTTGAAAGATCAGGTGTCATTAATGTGGCCGTCATAGTAATGTCCCTGCTAGGCTGTCCTGATTTTATTAGCCTGATCACGTGCCATAGTGAAAGGAGAGGGAGAGAAAGAGAGAAATAGAGAAAGAGAGAGAAATAGAGAGAGAGAGAGAGAGAGAGAGAGAGAGAGAGAGAGAGAGAGAGAGAGAGAGAGAGAGAGAGAGAGAGAGACTGTGCTGCAGGCCGGGAGCTTTAGGATGTCAGTAGCAGATGCCCAACTCAGCGAGTTCCGGAATGCTCAATTAGTCGGTTTTATAGGCTCCATTAATACGCATTAATTTTCTCTCCCCAGATATGAGCCAGCTGAATGGAGCCAGGCTGCTCTGCATAACTCTGCAAAAGACTGGTCTCTCTGAGCGGACTCTTATGCATAAAAACATGCAGGGATGTGTACCAAGCTGATACTGAGTATTGGTATTACGCCCCAAATGCAGAATCGGTATCAGATCAGATTTGACATATTTTCCTATTCCATCCCCTGATGTATGCAAGAGTGAAAACTATTTATAGTCTACGAATTCTGCGTGAGCTTGAGTTGGGTCTAAAGCTGAGGATGCAGAGCAAGGCCAGTGTAGCCCTACTGCAGTAACAGTTTAAATTACTTGCAGTCAATAGTTTAACACTAATGTATAAATTAAAGCAAGGTACCATTACAAAAAATATTATATATATTATATATGACTATTTAACCATGGTTTTACTGTAGTGCTTTCTGATAAGTATATAAAATTATACTGAAAACACACAGGACACAAATTTTCCTAAACAGAAGCTTGCAGAGAGTCAGCTCGGTTACTAAGAGCATGCTGGTATTGTATCATCTGGAGCTTTCATATCAGTATATTGAAAATGGACAAAGCTGAAATGGTGCACCCCTAAACACACAAGAACTCACAAAAAAAATTAAGAGTAACAACAACAACAAAAAAATCATGTATCACTAATATCCAACATGCTTGACAGGAAATATTCCTGTAAATCAGTTCGGAGAGCAGGCCTATTTGATCCTGTGATTTAAAACCATCAAGTGAATATGGAGACCCCTATAAAGCATTAATGAATCTGATCAGAATGACCTAGCCTCAAGACCGCTAAAAAGTCATTTAGCTATTGCTCATCTAAGTGCTATTATCCTGAAACGAAGTGAGTGGCAACCTTGACAGGCTCATAAACAAATTACCAGACACAGGCCCTCTATAAAGGCTGACCCCGAGGGCACAGAGCCAGGGAAGCAGCATACACATGAAACACACACAAAATTAAACGTCCTACAGGTAAATATGTTGAAATATCTGTAGTTATACAACAGGAAAGGAAATCAATTAAACGGATATGGCTTAAACAACTAAAGAAAAAAAAGTTGTCAAATGTTTTTCCAGATGTTCAATCAATAAAAAGACTTGATATCGTGGAAAATGTACCAGTAAGTATACAGTATAAATGATTCCCATGATGCACAGTAGCACACAGATACACATACAATATATTCAACCGTACCAATGAACTAAGTAGAAAGGTGCAGCCATATCTTATTGGAACGTGTTTGTTGTAAAATGAGTGCCACTGCTAGGGAAACTGGCTTGATCTCGCCCCACTCATCCACACTTGGAGCCAATCTGGTGGTCTGAATCCATCATGGAGTTTTATGAGTTTGCCCCACACACACACACACACACACACACACACACACACACACACACACACACACACACACACACACACACACACACACACGTTACCCAGCCCCGTACAGGCATGAGTGAAAAACTAATGCAGAATGAAGTAATGCAGACTCTGGGTTCTCTACTCCATCTCAGCTCCATACCCTTAATCTGTCATGGTGTCAGGACCTGCGGCGTTGGTGACCTCTCATGACCCCTGTGCGTGAGAACAACCGGCAACGCTTTGTTGTTCGCGGCGGTAGGTTTCACCTGCTAAAAGCCTTGCCATCAGCCACCAGCAGAGAAATCACTCACTCTGTGATCAACTACCTGTTCTCCGGGTCACTTGCATCCATTCATGTGCACCGAGAAATGGCCGTACTAATTCCAAACAAATGTGCCTTGTCTGGATTGTGTCAGTGTCAGCATGCAGGCCTTTCATGAGTTCAGGTGAGTGGCCAATAAACGCTTTTATTCCAGGTTTTCAGGACAGATTTATATAACGAGCAATTAAGAATGTGGGGGGTCAGAAAGCGTTGGGTGGTCAAAACACAGAAAGACACACAGATATTACAGGATTCAAACAAAGAAAGCTTAAAGGAAAACTCCAAGCACAGCAATAAAGCTGCAAACTACGGAACTGTAGCAAATTAATGAGGTGATTCAGAGATTATTCTGAATAACAAGAAGTCTTCCACAGACACGCACTGTAATATCACCATTTGTTACGGCTAAAAAGTTGAAAATGATGAGAAGACATTTTTCCGGTTTTAAATTAAAACCAGGAGGGAGCGTTTAGGCAATAATATGAAATAAATGAATGCAATCACAATGTAGGAAAATGGTGATTTACAAAAAAGAAAAGAAAAAAGAAAAAAGAAATTAGAAGTAATGTGTGCATTTTGCAGAATTGCTGTAGCCCCATTATTAGTCACAGGCTACAGTAAATAGAAGCTGTCTGCTGATTTCCAAACCAATTCCTGCCTGTGGTAAAGAACAAAAATTAAACACCAATCAAAGTCCATTTCTATCATCATAATTCCTGATAGCGAGCTTCACCTTTCCCCGCGCAGCATTTAGCCCTCTAACAAATCTCACACTTTATTGACCGTCTCAGTTTGTTGCCTTTCATATTTCATATTTACGGCCCGCCTCAGCACAATCCCGTTTCTTTTTAAATAGGTATCTGCCGCACCATTTCTGATATGCAGCATAATTTATTAGACGTGGAAATATGGGCGTGCTGGCCTGAATCACGCCTTAATTGATGGCAGCGGGAAGCTGCCGCTGCTCCTGGAAATCATCCCCTCCATCCTTTGCCTCTCTCTGCATCCATCCACATTTACAGCACTGTGTTACTGCATATTTAACCACCTACCATGGTGTACTATTTTAAAGCACACTATTTAGTACATGACCAGTAATAGCCAGAGATTTCAATAGGTTGTGTATTATTTTGGCATACTATTTAGTACAGTGTTTTTGGATGGAGATTTTAGTAGAGGTTTCACTGTACCAGAGGTGCTTACTATGATGATACTATTTAATAGTATATGGACTCATTTTGTGAATACTGCAACAACACGACCCAATTTTCAGAAACAACAGCGGAAGAAATCAGGGATGCAATTATCTAACAATAAAAGGGGTGCTGAGATTGACTGGGCAGTGTTTCATGTTGGCAGGGAGAGCTGTAAGTTACGGTGAATCCTAATTGAACGGAGGCTGTTTAATCCAGCCGTGCCACGCTCCGCTCCCCTGAGCGCCATTTCAGCAGCAGCGCGATATAAGCCGCCATCACAAGACAAAAAATTGACTTATAACAGAAAAAACATAATACAATGGAATTCTGGCAAGGCGGCGTGTGAATACCAAACCGGGGTAGCAGAAGAATTAAAGCAAGTATTTATAGCCTTGTGTTTCTGTGTGAGTTCGAGTCGAGCCTAGAGCTGAGAGGACACAGACATTAGTAAGGCCAGTGTAGGGCTACTGCAGTACAGGACCCGCGGCCTTAGTACTTTTTATGAATTAGCAAGGTTAAATCACATCATGACACACTTTAATGTTCAATATTTCATAATTCATACAGTTCATTGTTTAACACTAATGTATAAGTGACCTTACTGAAAAAACTGACCAGCTGCCAAAACAGTCTGAGATGGTGAAGCTGGTAGATGGAAACAGTTACTTAATTACATTTTCGTGTAAAAACACAAGTTGTTTTTAATAAAATAATTAAATTTGAAAATGTCAAACATTTATTGATCAGTTTAGACAAACAATTAGGAAGCTGGAAAATAACTTTAAATAACTTTTTACCAGCTGGTAAAGATGGTTTACTAGTTTGACCAAATGGGCCTATGCTTTGGGAGCGTTGTTAGCTGGTCAGGCTAAGATGGGTAACGCAAGCTAACATCAGGAAAATTTACTATTATCTACTATGGTTTTACTTATAAAAAATATTACTAAAATATATTTTTTTTAACTATGGTTTCACTATAGTACTATTATCAAATTCTGGTCAAATATGCTTATTACATATTTATCCATGACACAATTTTTTGGCATTTCTTTTCACCATAATTAGCCTGTTAGCTATGTACCAAACAAGGGCGAGATACGATGCTTAAATAAACGTTTTTGCATATTTATAAATAAATAAAAAGTCTCTTGATCAGGTCATAGAATTAAACCCATATAACTGAAAAGAAGTACATGTCCAGCAAGTTCTTGCCTAATAGAGCCTTTTCACTGGTTATGCTGGAGTTCTGTGTGATTGAGTCAGATGACGTGGTTTATTTTGGCAACTCATTCTTCCTGACTCTTGCTTCACTTGAGTTTATGCTTTAAATAGTTTTCCAATCATTTAAATTCCTGCTCAGTACAAATGCCACTTTATAACTATAATTTTGTTTCACCCTTAGTCTTTAGAAAACTGAAACATTCCGACTGAATTTAGTTTCCTGTTTCTGTTCGGCATCCTGTCAGGTTGAGAGAAAGAAATGAAAGCAGTATATGAGAATGCGTGTGTTCTGATGTGTGTTTTTTTAGGTCTTGTGTTGTGATTAAGTGTGCATGTGTAGAGAACGCAGAGAATCAAGCAGATGGTGGAATACAGCTCTCATGTGAGTAAAAACTATTTCCACTGATACACTGGGAAGCTACTGAGGGATTCCACAACTGTGTTTTACTGTAAGTGGCCATGTACTGTGTATATAATTGAATATAATTTCAGCAGACCATGCTGTAGAAAATTGCATTTAGGTGTAAATGGATCACTGATAGACTCGTATTGAGAGGAGAGAAAGAAGTATTCTTGATGCAGTTTCCTCCTCATCTTCAGCCGGCTGTGAGAAGCTGTAACATCCTCTAATTCCAACAGATAGAATGACATTTTTTTCAATTTGGTCCCACTGACTAAAGCCATGATGAATGGCTGAATGGTCCATTTCCTTACACTTTTTCTTGCTAACCTCGCCTGACAGCTTATATATTGCCTACCTAGTAATTTGCTTGACAATAATTGCTAGGCAGAGACTTGCCTTTAACAGGGTTCCTCACCACCCTCTGTAGGTGAGAAAATGCAATTACAGGCATGATGAGCCCCGGCATGGCTGACCAGCAGCATCTGCCACCGCCATTCCCAAACCTCTCCCTTCACCATTAATGGAGAACCAGCAGCAAACGAACATCCTAACACGTTTCCTCTAATAAAACTTTAATTAAAAGTTATGAAGGAATTTCATTGATTAACAACGTCAGTGATTAAAGTGCACGTCTGGCATTTATTCCTTGGCTCACGGTTTTGTTCCCCCTCTAGGTTGTCTAATTGTGAAGGGTGTGCGTATTGATAAAGCAGCCTGATGAATGCTGATATGAGCGAGCGCTGATGGAGTGATCACATTGCACACAGCACCAGGATCGAGCAGGACCAGCTGGAGCGGCTCACTCCGGAGGGACTGCACATTTCACAGCTACCTCTGGTGTGCACGCAGGATTCCGAAACCTCACCTAACAACTCTAATAACTGATTTTCATGATGCACCCCAGTGCTTTGTTAGCGGTACTCTGTTCTGCACTTAAAGCGTAGCCTAATAATCAAGCTAATTGATGCTACTCATTTAGGTAGTAATCCTTCATATTTTGTGCTTGGTGCAGGCACTGAACATTAATTAAAAGGATTATTAAGTTTTAGGCTGTAGACGCCACATGGGATTCTGCCTTCTAATGTTGGTGTCAAAGTGGTGCAAACAGCATGAGTGAGGAGAAAACTGGTAATTCAGTCATAATCAGCAGAGCTGCCGCGGCGAGCTGCGGCTCCTGTAGAATGGTCCAAATTCCTGGCGTAGACCGGCTTGTGCTAAATTAGAATTCACAGTGGGCTGACATTCTCATTACTACAACCTCTACAGGTAATCAGTGTACAGGGAGAAGGCAAAAATGATGTGGGCAAGGCTACCGATATCAGTGCTCTTGATGAGAGGGAGGAAGGGAGAAAGCAAGGGTGTTATGTCAATGGCAAACCAGTAATTAGAACATGGCACAATACAAATTTTGTTACAAGGACATGCAGCCTTTTAGCTCACAGAGCAGCAGGTCAAAATCAGCCAATGACCGAGGTTTGATGGGAGTTTAAGAGCTTTTGAATCATTTAGCAGGACAGAATGGGTCATGTAGGGAAAGGGAGCCGGAGACAGTACACTGATAAATGCTCTCTTCAGTGATGTTCAGGGCAGGAGAGGACACTGGAGTTCACTCATCTGTTCTCACTCATTCTGTCATCAATCTGAGACAAGATGTATTGCCAAAGAGAATGTGTAATTACACACAAGGGATATAACGGTTCTGTATACCAGTATAATTACAGAGTACAGGATGATTAGAATATGTACAGTATGGTACAATGTGTGCAGTTTTATAAGGAAATGAGCTGGTAAGTTTTATTGAGCATCTTGCAGAACCAGCCACAGTTCTTCTGGAGACTTTGACTTTCGCACTTGCTTCTTTTTCTTTTGCAGCAAAATCCAGCAGCCTTCATTGTGTTTTTTTGTCTGAAAAGTGTCTCTTACGTAATATGCTGCTCTCTTTAATGACATACAAACATTTTTCTGTAACATTTAATTTTGTGCTAGAAAACTAATGTTTGGGAATCTAAAATGTTTTTTTGTACTGACTTGATAATGTAGAAGTCATAAAATAAAAAATCCATAACGAAGTTTGTACTAAAAAAAAAAATAGGGTGACTAAAACTTTTGCACAGTACTCTACATGCTGTGTATGTATTGATTGTATATTAGATATACATATAGATATATTTTTCTGCTCATTTTCAAGTGACTCTTCAGCACGTAAATAAATTTAAACAAAGTATTATAAAGAACAAGAGTCTAAAACTGCAAACTTGCTAATTATTCACCCCTCTTTTTTTTTTTTTAGAGCAATCTAAATTAGGAGTAGTATTTCATTTTTGAGAGCTCACACTCAATATGGTAAACCTATGTTAATCCAGTTGTGTCCTGTGTCCAATTGTATGCTTGCACAATAAATATCTCAGGCTTTAGGATGTCTCACAGCTAAAGAGCTCAAAGCTTTGTGATGAAGTTGTTAGGAGGAAAAAAGACTGAGAAGGGTATAAAAACATCTGCAAACCTTCGAACCTTCTTAGGAGTACTGTGAAATCGATTAAAAGAACATGGGACAACACAGACACTATCAAGATCAGGCCAAACTGAGTGCTCAGGTAAGAAGAACAACTGTCAGAGAAGTGTCCAAGAGTCTAGCTATGACACTGAAGGAGATACAGAGCTCACTGGCTGAGGTAGGAGAACCTGTGCAGACCTCAATAGTATCATCAGCTCTTCACAGAGCTGGCCTCTACTGAGAAAGGCCATGTTAGAAAATCTGAGAGCTTTTGGAAAAAGATTTTGTGGTCTGATCAGACTAAAATTCAGCCACTTGGTCTGAAGCCGAATACAGCCCAACACTCAGGAAACACCATGCCTGTGATCAGGCACATTGGTGGTCACATCATGCTCTAGGGTTGCAAAATGGTGAGCCGAATCTGAGCGAATTGTCGCAGAGAAACTGTTCCAGGCAAAGCCCAAATCTGTGGCATTACCTGAAAATTGCTGTCCACTAACATTCTCCATCTAATTTGGCAGAGTTGGAGGAAATCCGCATTGAGGAAAGGAAGAAAACGCCAAAATCAAAATGTGCAAAGCTCATAGACACACCGGAGACAACGCAAATCAGCAGATTTAGATATTTTATTTTCAAACAATTCTGAGAACATCTATCAATTCTGAGAATAAATGTAAGTGATAAAATCTCTTGTTACATTGGTTACATTGGTTTGATGGATGACTGAAGGATAAGAGTGAAATAAATGCTGCTGCAGAGTTATACATCATTTGACTGTATAGTGTCATGTTAATTGCAAGCAGGTTGAATTGTGATATATTAAATCATACCACAATGATCATTTAAAACAATGTCATTTTATATAGCTTTTAGCAGTATAAAACATAAAACAGTGCTTGTCTGCAATGGAGCTTATCATTTTAATCACTATGTTGTTGGCTAAAAGAAAAATATAAAATGTCCACTCTAAGAATCACCAAAAGGTGAAAGGTGTTTCTTCTTCTGGTTAAAATCTACTGTGTGTACCATGGCACAGTGTTACTGCAGTTACTGCTGTGTTATCTACTGTGCGGCTTCATTTAGACCTGCTAATTAGCTAATTAGCTGGTGGTTAAAAGTGATATGAATGGCTCATCAATCTTCTCATCACTAAAAATAAACACCCAGCATCAGAACAGCATGAATTATTAAAGTGTAGACGGTGGAGGGCAGCGAGAGAGCTGACAAGAGGCTGATCAGAAGGAACTGGAGTCTGGGGACTCTCTCTCTCTCTCTCTCTCTCTCTCTCTCTCTCTCTCTCTCTCTCTCTCTCTCTCTCTCTCTCTGTCTTTTCTTCCCTCTACTTTGGCTTCACCAAACTACTTTACACACAGATGGTTCAATCAGCTGTAGCCTAGTAAAGCAGATTAATTTGGTGTTTATCAGTGTGGTGTCTGATACAAAATTGATGTTCATGGACATGTGATGTTATGGACAGTGTTTCTTTACTAAGAAAAATAGCTCTCTTTTCTCTAACTGCATTATTTCACTAGTTATCCTAGTGTAACAGTCACACTGTGGCCGCCATATTTGGGGCCGAATTTCTGGCTTCTATG
Source organism: Cranoglanis bouderius (assembly GCA_023630585.1). NCBI lineage: Eukaryota > Metazoa > Chordata > Actinopteri > Siluriformes > Cranoglanididae > Cranoglanis > Cranoglanis bouderius. Next base: position 16,517,566 of record CM042535.1, on the reverse strand, counting down.
CACAACACCAACAAACTAGAGGTGACAAATGGCTAAAATTACTGACCTTATTTTAGAAGAGAATAACATGTACACTGCTAAAATTGATAAATTGTGGGAAAACGTAGTTTCCCCTGAACTGCTGATCCCACTTAAACTGGAAGAAAATTTCTTTTCTCGATACACTCATGGCCACTTTAAAAGAAACACTGGTACACCCACTTATTAATGCAATTATCCAGTCAATCAGCCAATTATATGTCAGCAATGCAATGCATAAAACCATATAGATACAGGTCACGAGCTTCATGATGTTCATATCAAACATCAGAGTGGAGAAAAAATGTGATTTCAGTGTCTTTAACTGTGACATGGTTGTTGGTGCCAGATGGGCTGGTTAGAGTATTTAAAGAACTGCTGATCTCTTGGGATTTGTACTCACAAAGGTTGGTTAGTCTATAGAGTTGTGTGCAAAACAAAAGAACATCAAGTGAGTGGCAGCTCTGTGGGCAGAAACCCCTTACTGATGAGAGAGGTCAGAGGAGAATGGCCAGACTGGTGCAAGCTGACAGGGAGGCTAGGGTAACTCAAATAACCACTCTTTACAACCCTGATGAGTAGAAAAGCAGCTCAGAATATACAACACATCAAACTTTGAAGCAGATAGGATACTACAGCAGAAGACTACATAGATTATCACCGCTGTCAGCCAAGAACAGGAATCTGAGGCTACAGTGGCCACAGGCTTACCGCAACTGGCCAGTTTAAATGCGTTTCTGTGAACCTGTGCCCACTGTAGCCTCAGATTCCCATTAGCAATACGGAGATAAACATCCCAGCTTTCCTATAACACAGCTAGCTAGCTAACACTACTACGAGACAGCATGACAGGGAGGATCGGCTGCACTGCTGCATGTTGAAGATTATTGCATGTACCGAAGTGTATTAGGGCAGTTGATTATCAGTACAAATAAAAATGAATCTTCTTAATGAAGCACAGACACAACAACATTGATGCAGTCAGCCCCTTATTTGGTGCTCAAAATGGCAGCGATTACACATGGTGACATCTATGAAACGCAAGGATAATTAATGAAATGCCATCTAATTAATTCTAATTACATTTTTATGACAGTGAAATATGTTTTCAAAGTTCTAGCTGTATACCATATTAAATACATTACAAAACTGTTATATCATAATTATTTGTAAACATGTTTTTAGGATCCCAAGTGATCTCAAGTGATTTAGATCATGAGATTGTAACCCTAATCTCTGCAAGAACCGCAAAGACTCATTCCTGGATTTTCCTACTCCTATGTTATTTCTCCTGAATTTCCTTTAAGCAGAACAGTATCTGCAACAAGAGAGAGGGGGAGAGAGAGAGAGAGAGAGAGAGAGAGAGAGAGAGAGAGAGAGAGAGAGAGAGAGAGAGAGAGAGAGAGAGAGAGAGAGAGAGAGATTAGGTTAAAAATAGTTAGCATATGGCAGAATATGATTGAGTTTCCAGGGCTTTGAAAATTCACTCTAATTATTCAACAGTCTCCTTCTGTCATGCAGCCCTATGCATTCCTGCTCTGGCAAACGTGAGTCACTCCCACTATTATACATAATTCGGCTGCTTAATTGGCATGGATCATGTGAAAGTGGGCTAGGGAAAATCCTCCGAGACTAATGGGGCCACATATAAGTGCCTCCATCAGAACAGCAGTCCCTTAGGTGAGGGAAGTCAGCAAATATTTCATGTGCTGGACCATCAGCGTGCCTCACCTCTGCAACCTGACTCACACTTGCACAGTGAAATGAGTATATGCAGCTTGTGAAGTGAGCGTGTGTAGACTTCTGCTGGCAGTTGTATTTATAACTGGAGAGGCAGGATGACGGATGTTAATGCCAATGGAATTATGCAGCGTCCTGTTGCTGCCATAATGATATGTTGGACTTGAGCAGAGAGGTTAACTAAACTAGTCATTTAAGTTATAAGTGGGCCAGTGGCATACTTAAGAACAGGAAACATGCTCCTCTTCCAGGTATAGAGAACAATGAAGCATTCAGAGGAATTCAAGATGTATTGTTTTTGTACATGTGCAAATGCATTGTAATAGTGGTCCCTAAAGACACATAATTCTTAGCTTGAATCTAGAGCTTTGAAAAGGTGCTCTTGCAAGCTGTAGAGCATGTTCCTCTCTAACCTTGGGTTCACAGAGAGAGTCATTAAACAGAGTAAAACTCTAACCTTGAGCAGAGTGAGTGTCTGCCATATATCTACCAACCTGGAGAAACACATACAGCACTATATCTGAACCCAAAAATGGGATACGTTTCACAGAGAAAGAGAGAGGAATTCATCTGAAACAAAGATAAGACCTTGTAGAGTTTTATGATGCAACGATTATATCCCATTGGCCAAAGAAGGGCAAGAGGTTATGTGGCAATCATATAAAAGGTTCGAGCCAAGTCGATACAAATTGCTGCCACAATAGGAATCAATTTTTGACATTTCACCTTGAGTATAAGAAGGTCCACTGACCCAGACAATCAAATTTACAGCAATGTCACACTATGTGGCTGCATCCTGCCGAAAGTTTTAGTGTAAGAAGTTGGCGATGCGGAAGGGTATATGTATATAGTTTACTGAAAAGCTTGTTCTACTTCACATATGACATTCTATGGTGATGTGACAACAATGTCTTACCACCTGCTTTATTGCAAGTACACAAACACACAATCACTCACAGGGATTGTCACAGTTTTGGGTACCAGCTAACTGAGTGAATACAGTTCACATTTTGAAAAGTTTTGTAAATCATCATTAATAGTGAATATTAGCTTATATGACATAATTGTGATTTAGAAAGTAGCTGTCTTTTGTAATATTGTTCCATTACCTAAACCTACATATGTCAAATATATTAATAGAAATAAATTATTTATATGCCAAAGCCATATATTTTACAAAGAAGAGACTATTTGATGACACTGATTGACTACTACTACTACTACTACTACTACTACTACTACTACTACTACTACTAATAATAATAATAATAATAATAATAATAACAACAACAGCAGCAGCAACACCACCACCACCACCACCAACAACAACAACAACAACACCAACAACAACAATAATAATAATAATAATAATAATAATAATAATAATAATAATAATAATAATAATAATAATAACAAATGACTGTACTGTATAATAAGAAAGCAATTATAATGTAGAGACCATATCAGACACTAACACTGACAGAGCACAAAACACTACTAACAGCATAATTTGTGAGAGGGAAAAGGATCATCCCATCCACATGAGCTGTAAATTCCAGCGCTTCTGCTGATCACACTGCCTCTGGAACAATTGGCTGATCAAACACGTAGATCAAAGCAGGATTATGGGTAATCCACAGGCAAGTGCAGGCTCTGATCCACCACAAATACACACTGCAAACACAAGTGCACATTCAACATATAGCTCAAGCCTACTCTCTCTCTCTCTCTCTCTCTCTCTCTCTCTCTCTCTCTCTCTCTCTCTCACACACACACACACACACACACACACACACACACACACACACACACACACACACACACACACACACATGCTGAGAGCCTCAGAGTCCTCCATGCCACCACACGTGCAGAGCAGAAACCCTGACACATTGATCTCCACTAGTGAGGAAAGCTAGCATTGATTACAAGAGTATCAGCTAGAGGAAGGCAGAGAGTCCCTTATGAGAGGAGGGAGATTGAAAGGAAGAAACGATTCAGCAAGTCTTACAAACAGAGACAACACATTCATCTAGTGATGTTAAATGATCATGAGAATCTTGACCTTTTTTTTCTCTAACTGCTCCTGTAGTATTCCCACACTGCCATTGTTAAGAGTAATGTACATGCATAGGCTATATTTTCAAAAGTTTTTGAACACCCTGTATTAACATTTTTGGTTAACCTTAAGAAATGGGTTCAAGTTGAATACAGTAGAATTATAAAATGCATGTAATAAATGTAAAAAATAAAAATAAAATAAATAATAATAATAATAATAATATAAACTAATTTAAAAAAATGTTTTACTACACACAACATACGATATATTTGTCCTACAGTTGATACTAACACTGTCTAATATAAAATCTATGTGTGCATGGTGCCTTGCAATGGAATGATGTCTCTGTAGCTCTGTATCCTCACACTGCAACCCTTATTGTAATAGTGCACTCTTAGAAAAATAGGTTAAATCTAAATCTAGAACCCATAAGGGATTGTTGTTTGTCCCTCAAAAGGTTAAAGGTTTTATGTAAAACTTTATGATTGAGTGCTTAACTCTTCAAAGAACCAGAGTATTTGCCATCTTAAGCTATTAAAGCTATCTTAAGTAGAATCATTATTCAACAGTCCGTTACATCTGTGAAAAGATTTCCCTACAGGCTTAAGGAATTTTTTTTCTTAAGAATTGAGGGAATTGGGGGCCACAATAAAATTAACACACAATAGACACACAATATCAATACTGGAATTTGAAATTGCGTCTGTAATGTGCAGACCTTGAGAACCTTCCTTGACGGAGGATGGAGGGTGAGGCAGATCAGGTAGAGGATGTGTGAGAATATGATGATCCCAGAGTCCTTCTGTGACTTGGACTTGGTCGTGTACAAAAACAAGTGTTTCCTCTGTTGTCAGCAACCCTCTCTCACACAGTCAGGAAACGGGCAGTCTGAACAACACTCAAATAACTCCCTTTATTTTCCTCTTCCTGTCTGTATTTGTGTGAACGTTATTTGTTATGTGTGAATGCATGTGATCGTGAGACAGAGAGACGGTGTCGGTGTTAAGTGACTATTGTGTTTCCTTGGGAGGAAAACAGCAGGATGTAAAGGGTAATAAATGATGACATCATTAACTCTCATATGGCTCTCTACACAACTATGAGGGTGTCTGCTTCCTGATTCTATGAGGAATACGGACCTGTGTGGAAAAATTGCTGTGCTGTATAGTGATACAAACAAATCACAAAGACCCTCAATTTAATAATAAATGATCTTCAGGAAATGATATTGAAATAGAGGTAATTATAATATATACTGTATGTTAAAATTGTGTATGAATTTGAACAACCGAAGGTGATGTGGTTGAATTGTTTTGGTTGATTTTGAAAGAGTGGAATCTTAAGAAAAGGCTAACTCAACCTCTTACTTTAAACTTTGTATTATTTCATATAAAATGAAAATATTTCTGAATTGTAACCGATTTGCAGGTGTTGAATACAACAACAAAACAATGGCACAAACATTGTATGAAATGCAGCTTTATCAACTGTAAAACTGGATAAAATGAGCACAAAGATAGTAATGCCACCGCATAGCCTAATTTATTGAAATGTAAAATACAATTTCCCTTTAAATATATTAAAATAATTGCTCCTTTTTCCCGTTCTATTTTGTTTTATCTCTGTGCATGTTGAGTTCAGTCTTGCCCCCTCTCCCTCCTCTCTCTGAAAATTATTACCAGATAAGCATGAGGTGTGATCCTAATTGGTCAGTAATCAAACCTAGGACAAGCACGGGTCCACTTCAAATAAGGCCGTTAACTAATGAGATGGCATGTTTAACTTTTCTGCACTACTCTGCCTCACACTGCCTTTCCCATTTCCTTCTCTCCTATGTGACCTCGCCTCTCCTTTCCCCCTCTCTTCTCCTTTACTCCCCACCAGCCTGACGATTGGTAGCATTTCAAAATAATTGCACAGTTATCCTCAAATTAATGCCTAACTGTTTTACAACACACAGAGAGAAAAGGCCAAGCCAATTATTATTCTGTTTTCACCTTACAGAAACTGATATTATGCTAATGATCCTCCCAACATGAGCATGAAAAAGCTTTATTTCTGCCACCAGATGCTCCCAACCCCCATTCTTTCTTTGAGATGAAAATGCACCACACACACACACACACACACACACACACACACACACACACACACACACACACACACACACACACACACACACACACACACACACATTTTTGCATGTGATTGTTAATCTGTGCACCAGAAATTCATATATATTGAGTTAACTGATGTTAACCAAGGAAAGGCTTAAAACATTAATACTATGCATAGTTCTGGTTTTGTATAAACTGCTCTATTTTTATACACGTTTTTGGAAATTACATGGGAAGACGGTCATGTTGATGGTATTTTCAGAAAATAAATAAGATCTAGAGTGACAAATAGTTGTAATGCTTACTAAGTAGTTATTACATTTTTATTATACTGATATTGCCAGAGATTTCTCTCTGTTCTTTTCTTGCAGTAAATAGGTCACATACAATAAAAGATATTACTTTAAAGATTCATTTAAATGTAGTAACGGAGAATCACGGCATATGAGGCACTTCATGGCTGCATGGCTGCACTGCATGAAGAATGAGGGACCTCACACTTCCACTATCAAGCCTCCTTCTTGAAAACACACACACACGCCCACACACAAACTCCACATGAACATACTGAGCGTTTATTAAGCTGAGACTAGAAAAGCTGCAAGAGCCTTCAGTTATTAAAAAAAAAAAAAGATTAAATAAATAAAGATTCCTGGCATCCCAAAGAGTGTAACTTCTTCCAGTGACTAAAAACCCCTCACATTAGCTGCAGTGTGCAAATGATCAGAGACTTAATGATCTCAGTCCAACATAACATCTAGTAAATAGCTAAATTATACCCTTTGCTAACTCTCCCACTTCACCCAGGAATTTTTAAAGTCTAAAATCAGCTTTACCTCTCTGCTCTCCTCTCCACCTGCTCTTACAGAATAACATCCATCTGTCTAATGGGCCAAACCCAAACTCAGTCTTACTCATTTACCATCAGCCAGTTTCTGATGTGATGTGTGTGCATGGTTTGGAGTTATTTTAATCATGATGTCAGCTCCCTAATAAACGGTGATTACGAAAGGAAAGATGCTGGTTTTACATGTTACACAGAAGCTTGTCTCTCAGGGCAGCGCAGTCTTTCTCTGACAAATGGCGGCAAGCTCAGATATTTAACTACATCTGCTTATTAACTAGCTCAGCCTCCCATAATTGGCACTTGAGCCTCTCATATTAAATCTGGCTTCAGCTAGGATCATTTATCAGAGAGCAGGCAGACTGTCAGCAGCCTCGAGTTAAGGCAGGGGAGCTGATGGACTCAGATTAGACTCCGATTGAGGGACGGCTAGGGAAAAATGGGGCAGAATCACCAATCACACATCTGATCTCATATTCATACCACATGGTCGGCATTATGTCTAATGAGTGAATATGACACATCGCAATCAGCCATTGTCAGCTATGGGAACCGTATTTTCAGGATTGCATTAGCTCAGAACCAGTTGCATGGGTGTGTTATGTTCACTTTTGTAACAGTTTTCAAAGAAATCTTTACATTTTCAGACACCACGAGAGAAAAAAAAAAGACGCTGCCACACTTGCCAAATACTATCAAGCCCTTTATCCTAGTCTCTAAAAGTTTCCCAGGCATTCTAAAAAGGAAATATGGTAATGACACACACATAAACAATGAATAATTCATGGGGGTAAACATTTTGCTCCATCTGAAGAGCTTATGCATAATTTATATGATTATTTCACTGTATTTTAGCATTTGATTTTAAGCCACACTCATACTAGGATATTTTATCAACGTCCTCATATGCTGTAATCATAATTCACACAGCTCCTGGAGAGATATACTGCTGTAAGGAAAAACGGTTATTGTATAAGGGATTTGATAATTCATCAGAAAAAGAACAACAATTGTCAATATGAAAAGGTTTTATTCATGAATAAATGAGGCCAATTATTTATGAATGGAAACCTGACAGATTTGTTTTTATTCAGAATGAAGAGTTGTTTTATTTCATTTTTGGAAAGTAAGACCCAAATCTCACACTGCATACACAACTATTTTTTTTTGTTTGGATAGTGTGCTACATATTGAACAGTTACATACTAAAAGAATGTGCTCAGAAGTGCATCCCAGTACAAAGATATAGAACTATATCTACTCGATATGCGTGCATGAGTGTGTGTTATAGCGAAAGCTTGAGAAACAGGAGTAGGTAAGTGTACATAATTACAGATCATGATGGTGACCAGCTGCAGGTAAGAGACCCTTACCATACACTCTTCTCTCTCTCTCTCTCTCTGTCTCTCTCTCTCTCTCTCTCAGCCATGGTTTGGCAGCCTCTTTGCTCTGCTCCCAGAGACTCAAGCTGTCGAACGGGCTGTGCCAAGTCACACATCTCCCCTCTTTTCTCTAAGATGAAGGAGGCTGATGGACCTCAGCATGCCGACCTCACAACCTACCCTGCTGCTCTGACCCTGCTGATGGCTTGAAGATGGATCTAGAAAATTCCAACAGACAGCAAGAGCGAGAGAGAGAGTGAGTGAGTGAGAGAGAGAGAGCGAGAGAGAGAGCGAGAGAGAGAGAGAGAGAGAGAGAGAACGAGAGAGAGAGAGAGAGAGAGAGAACGAGAGAACGAGAGAGAGAGAGAGAGAGAGAGAGAGAGAGAGAGAGAGAGAGAGAGAGAGAGAGAGAGAGAGGCAGACAAAAGGAGAGATTTGCTTTGAATAACTTCATATACAGGCTTGGGGAGTAACGGAATACATGTGGCAGTGTTACGTAATCGGGTTACACAACTGGTAACTGTAATCTGTTATAGTTACATCAAAAAACACAGTAATAAGATTACAGGTACATTTTGTAAAAAAAAAAAAAAAAAAAAATACTATCAGGATTATTATTATTATTATTATTATTAATATTATTATTATTATTATTATTATTATTATTATTATTATTATTATTATTATTATTATTATTATTATTTTTACATTTAAAACCAAAGAAATTAATCTTTTGGCATAACACAATATAGACGGCTGCTTGATTATAGTTCTGGCTCTCTCTTGCCAGTCGTGGCTCACATGAGCAACCTCCTGGTGCATGCACAAATAAATTTTGCACAAAGTTAATTTGGTAGAAATGAACACAAATTGTTCTCTGAAATGCTTTTGTGATGTAGTGTTACACACATCAGGGACAGTGATCGTTTTTTTTTTTTTTTTTAATTGAATATTATTTTATTAAAACAAATCCAAACACTGAGCATGTTTTTAAGCTCTAAAATAAGCTCACTTTTAGATCACATTGCTTTTCTCTTGACTTTATTTACATATGTGTCCTTGAAGAAAATCCAAAAATAATCAGATTACATTACTTTCATACTGTGATACTTGGATTACGTCACTGATTACATTTTTTATGAAGCAATTTGTAACTGTAACGGATTACATTTTTTTTTTTAAAGTAGTCCTCCCAACCCTGCTCATATATTGAGTGTGTGTTGGATAACAATGGCAAAATATTCTTAAGACACCATTCTTCTTGATCACTCTGTTTTCTGAAACTGCTCTTCCATTCCCACTATGACACGACTATGTTCTACCTCATTTTATCCTTGGAAGAGATGGTGCGGCTGCGTTAATGTGATTAATAATGATGACATGACAGTAAATTAATAGCTAGTTAAGTCATTAGAGAGAGGTGTTCACTCATCATGCTATTCATTTGCATACCATCTCACATTAAAGACACATTAAAGGAACAGGGACCGTTCCTTCCTGCTGTGAGGTGTCTCTGATGTTAAACACCAGCATTTCTACCTTGAAATGCTATGCTGACAGTTTTTTTTTTTTTTTGCTGTTTATAACACAAAGAACAGTCTCTAATCGTGAAAAATAGCTCAATGAATTAATTGAAGCAAACCAAATTAAAGCTCAGATGCACAATGCTACACTCTTCATTAGAGTAACACAAACAACAAGAATTCATTTTGACCGTATACTCACACACATTGCACGTTCTGGTGAAGAAACCGTTTGTGTAAACATAATGTAAATGCAGATGGTGACATCAAAGCAGTAGTTGTCACGTTAAACATATTGGACGCCATGTGTAGGCAATTTCTATACCTTTTTAAAATGGTTTATGAATAAATATTTGTGCTCCCCCCCCACACACCTTTCTGACAATGTGTTACTATAGCAGTACCTCATAGTACCTACAGGGGGCTCTAGTGTACTATACATTCAGCACTAGAGACCTCCACTCTCACAGCTGCTCTCAGTGGTGCGACCCAGTACACAGCTCCCCCATTTACACCCAAACAACCTAAACAAACACTGCATAAATCCAGTATGTGGCATGGCTTTAATAAAAAAATGCTACATTAAAAAATAAATATTTTAAAGGAATATAGTGGCCTTTGCAGTAACATCAAGGTGAAAAGCTCGCTCTGACATGAACCAACACGATCAAAAGGGGGCCAGTATTTTTGTGTTTCATTTGGTGAGCCTGTGTGTGTACACACAGTCTACATGTGCATGTGTGGGGCGGAAAAAAAATCCAGTATGTAGAATGTCTATTTGTGTTTTTGTGTGTTTACGTTTCACGTATCCTTCCCCCTGTGAAATTCTCTGCTGCTGAGGAGCAGTTGATCACTGGGTCGGAGAAGCGTCTGAATTTTAATGATGTTGAAGATGATATTGTGTGTCCTTCAGCTTGTTATACTGACACCAGCACTCCATAAATCATCATACCAGGCTATCGTAAAATCAATACCAAACTGCAATCTCAGCGCCAGTACGTAATACGTTTTGCAGACATCTAACAGCTTAAACTTTGCTGTAATGCCGCTTGACCTATAGGTTAAGAGTTAAGATCAGAGCATGCTTAATTTGTTTGGTAATAGAGACTTTCTAATCTGTAATGGAGTGTCTATTAGCTGGGCTTTGGTGGGTGCACTGGTGATCATTTGGTGGAACAGTCACAGCAATTAAAGTTTGTATCTTTGTCCCGGAGTGAGAAAAGCTGCCTTAGCTGCTCAATAAATGTTAATCCAGTGAAGAGAGCTGTGTGTCTTTGAACAGGACTCACACTGGGTATTTTCCCATGCGTTCCTTTTATCCCTCTCTCCCTGCACTGGCCTCCTCATAGAGAGCAGAATCTGGACACCCTGTAGCTCATTGAAAACATACACCCAAATACACATGCACATACTCTTAAATGCATGCGTATATACCTGGACACACACCTGCCATAGATATAAGTGAAGTACTCATTAGTCTCATTATTAACGGACTTGTAAAACATGGCCCATAAAAACACTGGTGGAAGTTGTTACGATGTGTGTGTGTGTGTGTGTGTGTGTGTGTGTGTGTGTGTGTGTGTGTGTGTGTGTGTGTGTATGCAGGTGCGTATGTTGATCAGGAGCACTCTGGGAATTACCTCCTAACACACTGTGTAGTTTTGCATTTATGTACCTCTACATATTCTAAATCCATTGCTATATTCCATCAAAAAAAAAAAAGAAAGAAATTGTAATACCACCTAGTGGGATTCGTTTTATTGCTCTAAGCAGGGCGGCATTGTTGTTTCAAAGCAGCTACATATGTAAAGGCCCAGGCACAGGAGAGAAGCTACCCGTGCAATCTGTGAGCCGTAAACAGCTTATGAAAGTCAAATGGAAATGTGGCATAATCTGACAAGTGGAGTCTGTGCTTCAAAAACAACTCTAACAACCCACACCGAAAAAATAAGCACTCTCTCACACACACACACACACACACACACACACACACACACAGACACACACACAAGCACATAGACATACAAACACATGCACACACAACACAAAACAGACGTGCATGCCACAGGAAGTGACTGTAATGTTTTTCAGTCTGTAATGTTTTCTTCAGATGCTTAAGACATTCACGCACCCACACCCACACCCACACTAAAAAGGAGACCCTTGCCTAGAGTAGATTAACCAGGTGCTTACCATACACTCCAGTATCTAATATTGTAGCCGATGAAGAAGCAGGAGAGAGTTTTAGTGTTTAGCACTAACATTAGCTCCATCATTAGTGAAATGCTGTATCATAAACACAGCTTAGCATCCCACTGAGATACTCAGCACTCAACACGCTCATCATACGCTTCCTCTACTCTCTGCGTGATGGGCTGCCTCAACCACAGTAAAAAGAGAAGCCGGCGTAATCAAATGCCTTAGTACCCGTCTGTTTTATAGCAACATTAATATACTATACCACATTTTTCACAAAGACAAGAACACAAGCATAAGATTCAACACACGAGTCCTGCATGTTCAGTACTTGTGTGTATAATGGCTTTCCTTGAGAAGGACAGGGTCAGTGCAGGGCAGGCTGTGAGCTTTAAATTCCTGTTCTGCTAAGATGTATAACATACACATACAGTGCTTTTCTTCCTGTTGCACCCCAGTAAAGAAAATCTAAACAAAGCATTTAAGATGTTTGAGATATGTGGGCTTTAATGTATAGGCTAGAAGTCAGTTTATGATAGCAATACCTAGAGTGTGTGTTAATGCTAATGTAGGAATAACCGTACACCCCTCAACACACACACACACACACACACACACACACACACACACACACACACACACACACACACACACACACACACACACACACACACACACACACATTAAGTGGTATCTATGTTTTCTCATTTGACCAACTGTATGAGGCACTGCAGCTTTGAAAAGTCTGTGCAGAAAGCAATAAATTGTATTATTATATTAAATAAATTATATTAAATAAAACTATCGGCTGTATTATGACGAGTCCCGTTACAGGAATTACCTACTTAAAAGTCTCTATTTAAAAAAAAAATAATAATAATTTTTTGTTGGCAAACAATAATGATATGAAAAATGTATAGTACATTAATTCTATTTTCATTTTCTTTGTATGATTTTTATGAACAATAACAATAATGAACAATAATTATGGAAAGATGGTAAATCACACAATGAATATAATTTGGAATAGTATCTCTTTTTTTTATCATCCTATTTACTCTATTTCATGGGTTACGCTGCTAATTCATAACAGAAAGGCCCACTCACTATCTCCATCTGCACTTGTTACTACACTGCTCAGTTTGTCCGTTGTGTGTACACATTCGTATAAACACAGCTTTTATTAGAGACCTGGGCTCACAGGCATCCCTTAATGCTTCCATTAACACAAACGACACAGACAGACATTACAGAGACAGACATAGAGAGACAGAGTGACTGTAAAACTGTAATCTGTGCAGTATGTGAGAATGACAAGGCCTCCCTGGAGGCTCTTCTTTGGATGGCCAGGGTCTGCGTGCCACGAAGAGAGAGTGTTTGTGTGAGAGCGTGTGTTTGTATTGTTTTATGGGTAGAGAGTGGGTTGTCAGTGTGGGAACTTGAGGGCGCCCAAAGCATGACCTCCTGCTTTTCAAAAAAAAAAAGAAAAAAAAAAAAGCATACTTTCCATCCAACTGCTGAGTAAAGTGCTTTTCTTTTTCACTTCTCCTGCTTTAATATTTTTTGTTTTAACTCCTTAAACACCCAGAAATCAGTGGATCCAGATTTACATTCCTCACTCTCATAACTATGTACCATTCATATATATGGTATAATATACTTTAAGTTTAATAGCTTAATAAACTGTGGATTTAAGCGGTTAAATGATTTTACATTGTTGATAAAGTTTTAAATTATACAGATTTACAGGTTGCTCTGAATAAATCACTTTAAGCCACTTGCAAATGCAATAAGGCTAGGTCTATTTTTTTCCCAAATTCATTCACATTAATGATTCTTTTTATTATTTTCTGATTTCCAATGTTAAGTCTAAGCTTGCCTCGCACCTCTGGGGTTGGGGGTTTGAATCCTGCCTCTGTCCTGTGTGCATGTAGTTTGCATGTTCTCTCTGTGCTTCGGGGGTTTCCTCCGGGTACTCTGGTTTCCTCCCCAGTCCAAAGACGTGTACTGTAGGCTGATTGGCATTTCTAAATTGTCTGTAGTGTGTGATTGTGCCCTATCATGGGCTGGCCCCCCATTCCAGGGTGTCCCCCGCCTTGTGCCCCGAGTTTCCTGGGATAGGCTCCAGGCTCCCCCGCGACCCTGAAGGATAAGTGGTACAGAAAATGGATGGATGGATGGAAGTCTAAGATTGATGTTTAATGTAAGATGTAGCTAAATCACTCAATAATCCTATAACTCTGTGCAAAGTTAAAAATATCTTATATTGTGTGCCTTGAGGAGAAGCTACATCAAAACAGAAAAATCTAAAGGTCTTTTATGATGAGGCTACACCACACACACACACACACACACACACACACACACACACACACACACACACACACATATGAAACCTTTAAGAGAAAATATCTATCAGGAGGATGGAATTACATTGAGAGACAGAGAGAAAGAGAGAGAGAAATGAAGGAGGCTTTTTAGTGTTGGCTGGCAACATAACCTTCAGGAAGCTCCTATTTTTCATTAGAGTGGTGTCAGAACATTCTGCCTTTAATAACACTCATCCCAGCTCCAAGGGGAGCAGAGCCACCGCTTTAGCCACATAATGAATAGAGTCGAATGGGCTCAGACACACTTAACGCCACACACACACACACACACACACACACACACACACACACACACACACACACACACACACACACACACACACACACACACACCAAGCTAGCTGCAGCTAACCTAGCATCAGATACACCAAGCTACAGGCGTGCTCGTCTTAGCATCACCCACAGTGAGTGAGCACTCCTAGCTAGTCACATGTTAGCAGAGCCAGCAATAACACTGAACAAAGTTCCACTTTGTCTCAGCATTACCGCAGCTAGTTGTTAGCTTTAGCCGAGGTGACTAGCTCTTAAACAGTCTGATTAGCGAAGTGGACAGCAGCGCTAGGCTAACGAGGGACCTCATTCATGATGTACACATTTAAAAATGATCTTCCGCTATAAAAACGTGTCAGCTTCCTCGCACTTGTAAAATTGCAAATTGGCCAACATGCTGAGTGTGCGGAATGGCATTTTTTTTGTGCTGACTGCATGTAGGCGTGCCATGATGGATGCAGCTTTGACACAGTCTCAGTGTTCGGGTTCTGGGCATAATGAGTAGCAATGTCCCCTGTGTCGAGTATGCAAAGAAAGAGAGAACTCGGCGCCTTTAATTAAAGGGAGGAAAAGGCAGGGCAGACACATAGACACACATATGAACACACATATGAGTCTGCAATGATAGCAGTTCTTTTGTCAGTCGTCAGTAGAACTGTGGTTACATAGGCTGTACCTACAGGACTCTAATAAGGAAGATTATAATGTCAGAGCAAAGGGATGGCCAGAATATAGCTCTCCTAGTACAACACATGACGATATGCCCTTTGATTCATTAGCCTTTGCTACTGAAAATAAGACATTTGTTCAAGTACATGCATACGATCTGTGATATCTTTGTCTGAATGACTTAATAATAAATAGCTTAACAACAATTAGGTCCTTCTCACACACATTTGACATATGTACTGGACATTCTGCATTTAACGCGCGTGTAATACAAAGGCATGGTTTACACTGCTTCACTAGCTAAGTGCTTACAGCTGTGTGATGCAGACCTCAAACTGAAACCAGTCCATGAAAGTCCAGGTATGACTGGTACATCATAGACCCAAAAGGCTCCTCTTACTGTTTTGCCATTAACATTTTTGTCACTACTTTCTTCATTCTTTATTAATATCCTCTTGCCCATCTTCTCACTTCTCATGTCTCTCTTTCACATATCTATGATCAGGCCCCACCTGTGCTAATGTATCTATGTGAAGATTGTGAAGAGAAAAGAGAAGGCATAATGAGAGAGAGAGAGAGAGAGAGAGAGAGAGAGAGAGAGAGAGAGAGAGAGAGAGAGAGAGAGAGAGAGAGAAGATGAGAGACAGACAGGCAGAAATGTATAATTAGGACCAAAGTTTCAGTGTGGCTGGCGACACAGGCCAGAGGAACCAGGATATTAAGTTTCACTGTTGAGATTTTTTATTATTTAAAAAAAAAAAAAATCTAATTGCATTTTGTCTTTCTGAGCAGTAGTTACGTTTGAGCTCTCTATGCCTCCATTAAACTGGAAATGGAACTCTGGCCTTCTGCAGCAGATGAAAATGTCATACATGGAAATGCTATACATCAGTTCAGATCCAGTCTAATGCACAGTATTATTTAAATTAGCCGCAATAATTAATGTGTCCTTTTCGGGCAGTGCTCAAAAACAACATTATTCTGTAAAAGTGAGGTGCAGCACTAGGTACTGTTCAAAGTGATAGATAAAAAAAGAGAATTAATTGAAACTAATTTTGGTATCTTTTTTTCATGACACTGAGATATTACCAGCTGGCTTTTTAAGTACTGTAGTCAAGAAGTGATAGCTTCCAGGTCCACAAAGCATCATCACTTTTAATTCTCATGAATTTGCTGTTAATTCATACTAATTTTTGTTTTATGTACAGTGTAGTATACAAAAAAAAAAAAAGGAACCACATTTCATTTTTTTTTTCCCACTTAATTCACCTCCAGGGTTTGGGGTTCGATTCCTGCTTCGGGCCCTGCGTGCGCAGAGTTTGCGTGTTCTCCCTGTGCTTCGGGGGTTTCCTCCGGGTACTCTGGTTTCCTCCCTAGACCAAAGACATGTGCTGTAGGCTGATTGGCATTTCCAAATTGTCCGTAGTGTATGATTGTGCCCTGCGATGGGTTGGCACCCTACCCAAGGTGTCCACCGTCTAGTGCCTCGAGTCCCCTGGGGTAGGCGCCAGGCTTCCCGTGACCCTGTGTAGAATAAGCAGTACAGAAAATGGATGGATGGATGGATGTAAAGCAAGCATTAGAAACAAAAACAACAACAACAACAACAACAAAAACATAAAATCGAGTCATGCTGGGATCACTGATCAGGTTATATTCCTAAAAGAGTTATAAAGAGTAATAAACGATTTTGCTAGTTACAAGCTATGCATTTTATCTGTTGTAAGTTAATGGTTTGAAGATATTATCAGTTGAAGGTTTATAACTTGTGAGACTAAACTCTTAATGGTTGTAATATAACTGACAGATAAAGTAGCAGCAGTTAAAATATTCTCCCTAAGCACTGTCACACAATAACCGCATTGCCTTGCCTTCTACTAGACAATATTGAACATGCAATCATTTCACCAATGCAAAAGACCCAAAATCCATTTGTATTTATCTATTTACAAATGACAGACGCTCTTCTGCCGGCTTCCACTTGAACCAATTTAATTAAGGCTCGTTAAGATGCTGAGTGGATAGCACAAGCCTATCGACAAACAGAAAGGACACCCTAATTAAAGGCTATTTAAATGTTTATTTCAGCACAGTAATGGAGAGACACATCATTTAAAATGCAGTTTGGAGCAACATCTCCAAGCACAGTAAACGGCTGTTATAAAACACTCTCTCCCTCTCTCTTTTTTATGGAGGCATATATAGGAATGGATCCCTCAGGAATTCTTAATGTGCTGTGATGTGGTGAGGAGGTGCCGGAGCCCAGATACGGCAGATAGCAGGTAAACAGTCAGAGTTTATGGCATTTTGCATATGGTGGAAAATAAAACAGGGGGAAAAAAAACATGTTAAATCACCTTTCAAAGTCCTGCCTCAAATTTACATAACTGAAAGGACCCTAAACTCTCCATTCAGAGCACACTGAGAATAGTGCTTTATCTTTCAATTTTAATTGAGTGTCACAGCTGTGCATCTGCAGAGTCATTCAGATGGAGACAGGCAGTTTCACTGTCTTTATCATAAGGCTAATGCCAGTGTAGGATGAATGGAGGTAATTATACAGCAGGAAGGTGACTTATTCTACCGTGCTCTCCTATTTGCAGAACCACTGTAGGTCACTGCCATACCGCTGTATAATAATATTAAATAAGCTTCAGAGAGAAATCTCCACATCCTCCACATTGGCTCGGAAACTAAAATGAGAAAGTGTGTGAGAAATTTAGTTTACCGTCCAAAATGTTCCTCAGATATATGGAGAAACCATAAGCAAATTAGGTTTAAGCAAGAAATTTGGTCTAGCAAATATTTGCTTTGGCATACTGCTATGCAACGTTGCAGTGTGTGTGTGTGTGTGTGTGTGTGTGTGTGTGTGTGTGTGTGTGTGTGTGTGTGTGTGTGTGTGTGTGTGTATAAAGTTTAGAAGATGGACTATAGTGTGTGCTTTGTTGCTTTGTGTTAACACTCTGTGAGAGTTATCGATTAAGATATGATAAGGAGGCATGCTGTAGCTGTCCCCTGAGATGCAGGCATTTCTAGAGAAGCAGAATAAATAAACCACAGTTTTGCCTCTCTAAAAGCTAACTCCATACCTCACTAACCGTTCATCATAGCTGTTACAGCAAATTACCTTTAGAATAACAAGCAAAGGAAATGAACATTTAGAATTGGTCAACCAAATACAGTTTAGGCTTAGACTTGAACAAAAATACACTCATAGAGGGGATTCAACTCTAAAATCATTTCTGGATTAGTAATCTGCCTGTGGCTTAGTGGTTAGCATGTTTGCCTTGCACTTCTGGGGTGGGGGTTCGAATCCCACCTCTGCCCTGTGTGTGTGCAGATTTTGCATGTTCTCCCTATGCTTCATGGTTTCCTCCGGGCACTCCGGTTTCCTCCTCCAGTCCAAAGACATGTATTATAGGCTGACTGGCATCTCCAAATTGTCCGTGGTGTGCCTTGTGGTGTCCCCTGCCTTGTGCCCCGAGTTCCCTGGGATAGGCTCCAGGCTTCCTGTGACCCTGTGTAGAATAAGCGGTATGGAAAATGGATGGATGGATGGATAGCATCAGGGGCCAGTATTAACAGATGGAGTTAAGGGTTACATAAGGTTATGGTGTATTCTTAAGACATAGATGTTTACATACACTTTGAAATGCTTTTTTATTTATTTATTTTTTGGGTTTGGGTTTGTTTTCTTAACTTTTCTTGGCTATAATATGAAGGAACTGATATGTTAAAAGGTTAATGTGAAAGAAGTGGAAATTCTCAGATTTTTATGCACGACACCAACATTTTAGTAAGTCATGCAACATGTTTTGAAGGAAAATAGTCTATTATACATTTATACAGATTCAGATATTCAACCATCCATTTTTCTGTACTACTTAACCTATGCAGGGTCACAGGGAGCCTGGAGTCCCAGGGGACTCAGGGCACAAGGCAGGGGACACCCTGGACAGGGTGCCAACCCATTGCAGAGATTCAGAAATCATATTTCATATTTGGGATAGATGTGTTTTCTGGGTTTGAAGTGTTTTAATAAACAATTTTAAAATGCTAGTAAAGTAGCTAATCTGGAAAAATCTGTTTGCTTTGGGTTCTCTTTTTCCTTACAGTGTCCTGAATGTACCTCTCTGCTGTGAATGTACAGGTATAGCTTATAGTCACAACATAAGCCCTTCAAGATTTTTAGGTTGGTTTGATGCAACATTTTTGCAAATTATATAGCAAATATCAAAAATAACATCACATCTTCCAAATGAACCATAATTTACATTAATATTGTGATGAATTCTAAGAAATTTTTTGTTGTTTACATCAGTTTTTTCTGACGAATTCTGGGTTGATTTTCAACTGTTTTCACCTTGTTTGCATTGATGCTGTGTCAGATATAGTGAGTAAGTAAAAAACTTTTTAAAAAATACTTAACTGGGTATATTTGTTACCTTGGAACCATTGTATGCTAATGCTAATTGAACTAAAGTGTTCTTTAGCTAGTGGGTTGCACAAGTTGATGAAGTGTTATGAATGTAATTCAGAATCTTACCTTTTCACAGATATGATATGTCAATTGTTAGACGTATTATATATATATATATATATATATATATATATATATATATATATATATATATATATATATATATATATATATATATATATATATATATATATAAAGAAATGCTGTAGCGCACAGATGCCTTCAAAATAATTAAATTAAATGTTTCTACATTTAAAAGAAAATACCATAAAGAGCAGTAAACAGTAGTAAATGAAACAAAGTCAATATTTGGTGTGACAAAAAATAAAAATAAAAATAAAAATAGTAGTCTCCAGTACAATGTGTGCAGTTTTATAAGGAAATGAGCTGGTAAGTTTTATTGAGCATCTTGCAGAACCAGCCACAGTTCTTCTGGAGACTTTGACTTTCGCATTTGCTTCTTATTTTTGCAGCAAAACCCAGCAGCCTTCATTGTGTTTTTTATGTGAAAAGTGTCTTTTACGTAATATGCTGCTTTCTTTAATGACATACAAACATTTTTCTGTAACATTTAATTTTGTTAATTTAATTTAATTTTTAATTCATAATTTAGAAGTCATAAAATAAAAAATCTATAACAAAGTTTGTACTAAAAAAAATAGTACTCTCTCTCTCTCTCTCTCTCTCTCTCTCTCTCTCTATATATATATATATATATATATATATATATATATATATATATATATATATATATATATATATATATATATAGATATATATATATATATAAACTATAAAATGCTTTTTGGTTTCTAGATTTTACTATTTGCAGTTAAGCTGTATGCTGTATTTTTTTTATTTTTTTTTTTTATTTTTTTTTTTTATAAATTACTATTAATGTTACAGTACATATTGTAGTTTTCTAGAAGTAAATATGGTTTCCCAATTGTAGCTTGAATTTCACAGTACCTTACTGGCACCTTAACATAAGGATTTTATTAATTAATCAAATAATTAATTTATTTATTTACAGTGCAGTGAAAATAAAAAAATAGAAGTAACCAGTGGACATTAGTTCATATAAAATGATCCTTTTCAGGCCAAAAACATATTGCACAACAGTTATTACAATAGTTTCTAAGGCATAAGGCTATGTGTTCATAAACATTTTGTGTAATACTTTTCTGTAAGAACCACTTTGTAACCCTCTCATTCTCATCACTGTAGTTGTAAACAATTCCGACTGTTTCAGTAGAATGGTGCATTTATTGAAACAATCAGCATTAGACTTAACAATAGAAATCAAATAAAACTTTTATTTCTTACCACCCAAATTATGAAATATCCGTCAAAGTTTTCAAAATGATTGGTTTTCCGTTCATTGTTTTTCATATTCACTTGAAAACATTCACTTGCATTTTGTATGTGTTAACCTAAATGCAAAGCTCATGATAACTATGATAACTACATTTTAAGCACTACCTTTTATCAGTCACCAGTGCTTTAGTGGTGGAAAATGAGAAAATGCCCTTATTAGCTTCACTCGTAATAAATACTTAACATACATTTTGTGTTACATTACATACATTTTGCCGAGAGGTGTTTCACTCTTTTGAAATAGTATTTATGCACTGCAAAATGAACACCACTTGCTCCACTATTGTAAAATTTTACAGTTTCTTTAATGAAATTGTTATAATTTTCTTATTATTCACTTCAAAAATAAATTTAAAAAAATCATGAAGCATTATTGAATATTTTATATGGAATGCTTAAAATTTATGGAATACTAAAAAAAAGCATGTTTGCTTCCTTTACCCCCTCCCTGCCCTCCACGTCCAAACATGTGTTCCAACTCCAATTTACACGACCCAAATATAATCAACGTGGCACACATTTATCTTTATTACTGAAATAAATAGGTTTTTCATTATGCCACAGGCCCTCCTCTCTCCCACATCTCACCCCGCCTGTGCAGCTATTACTTACACTTTCTGCCCCGGTCATTCTGGCCCTCCCTCTCTCTTTTATACCCTGTGTCACTCATTCACCACCAACAGTAACAAGCACATTCACGTGGAGAGACAGGCCTTAACTAGCCATCTTAACTAGCCATTTCTCTCTGAGAGAGGAGGAGAGATGAGTGGAAGGAGAAACAGGGATGAACATATTTGTTTGTACATCGTTCTGGCTCTGTTATCTTCTCTTGCTCTGCTTCAGTCGTCCTGTAAGCAGCAGGCTGTGTGTGTGTGTGTGTGTGTGTGTGTGTGTGTGTGTGTGTGTGTGTGTGTGTGTTAGAGAGAGAGAGAGAGAGCAAGAGAGAGAGAGAGAGAGAGAGAGAGAGAGAGATTCATGGGCCTGACAGATGCCGGGTGCAGCTGGCTCTGTCCTTGATCATCCCAGCAGTCCGGACAGCGCTGTCATTCACCATTGCCCAAATTATCTCTGTATTGACTGCACAACCCTCTGTGACAGCAACGTAATGGCTAATTACCCAGGATGCTTCGGGTACTTTTAAACCCCAGAGTCCCTGCTTTTTCTCTGTCACCATCACTGATACTGTAAGAAAGAGAGAGAGGGGGAGAGAGAGAGGAAGAAACATAAGATATAGTCAGAAACACAGACAGAAAGAGAGACCCCATCATGCCTCTCATCCTATGAGTAGAAGAACAAATCCAGACAAAAGAGAGAAGAGAAAAATATACACCGCTCAAATCATGCCTTTTCCAGGACATTATGCTGTGATTCACATCATCTCTCTCTCTCTCTCTCTCTCTCTCTCTCTCTCTCTCTCTCTCTCTCTCTCTCTCTCTCTCTCTCCGTCTGGTCTCTGAGGGGTTTGGTGGCCTGTCGCCTTGTGCAGATCTCAGGAAAAAAAAGCAGCACACATAAATTACCATTTTCTATTTGTCTGTCATCTATCCAGTAAGTATGCAGTGTGCTCTGGGCTCTGCTGCGATGTCTGGGGACCAGTCTGCGGGACTACATGGCCTCTCAGACAGGCAGTTATCAGCATCACTCTGTGCTCGTTGAAACATCCTAAATGCAATCATTAATTTTCTACCAAATTCCAGGCAATTATTAAATCTAATGCACTCCCCAGCAACTTCCTCCCTCCCATACTATTCTCTCAAACAGCAATATGAAAACCTGAGCCATCACAAGAATACAAGGAAGCAGTACTTAATGTTGAAAATATTTAACAAAGGCTGAGAGCCAAAAAAACATGCATGATGATAAACATATTTCAATTTCAAATATGACAGTTTTATTATCCTCCATGTAGCTACATTTAATCCAAATTACAGAGACCCACAGAACATTCTTCATGAAACTGTAGCCTCAAGGACAGCCTTCATGAAACAAGGCTTGCTTCTATCAAGTCTAATAATGCGACACAACTGAATTCAGCCTCTACTATTGAGAGAAAGAGAGAGAGAAACATTGAAGGAAATACCAGCAGCCAAGTGGAAGAGAAAGGAATGTGGGATAGAGTGAGCTGAAGAAAAGAATGAGAGAATGAAAAAAAGGGGAAAGGAAGGTGAGGGAATACACGGTACTAAATCCCACTCTGACTGTTAGGGAAGATGATGAGGTCCCGGGAGAATGGAGTACAGACAGAGAGAGAGAGAAAGAAAAAGGAGAGAGAAACAAAAAGAAGGGGAAAAAAAGAAAAAGATTGCTATTTTTCACATAAAAATACAAATTTAGCCCATTATGTATTGATTCCATAATCACTGTCCCTAATAATAAGGCAAAACCAAGCAGGTCCCAGTGTACCTATACTTTCACACATACACACGTCCCAATATACTGTCCTTCCACAAGACTTCATTAGCAGAGGCTCTATACTTCAATGCTAATGAATTATTTACATTCTAAGTAAAATCAACTGTGTTTATTTAATTGCTGAACTTTGCCATTAAAGGTATCATTGCATACCTGGGGCAGCACAGCAGGTGCAGCAGGTAGCAGTGCAGTTTCACAGCTCGTGGATTTCCGCTCCAATCCTCAGGGTACGTTCTGTTCGGAGTTTCTGTGCATGCTCTCCCTGTGTCCATGTGGGTTTTCTCTGGGTTTTCTGGTTTCCTTTCAACTCCCCAAAACATGTTGGTATTGGTTATGCTAAATTTCCCCTAGTTGTGAATGACTGTGAATATGTGTGTGCATGGTGCCCTACAACAGAGTACCATGCCGGGTGTGTCCTGCCTCACGCTCGGGATAGGATGCAGATCCACAACCACCCTAACTGGAATAAAGTGATTACTAAGATGAATGAATGAATATAAACTGCATATTGTCACTGCATATTCAAATGTGATTGCTATTTACATTTAAACTAAAAATGCTACACTTTAACCTATATCCATGCAAGTAAATTGGCAAAGCCCCCAACATCTTGAAAGAGTTCGATGTCACAAATGGTTCAGGTCCGCCCTGACGAGTACAGAAGTGAATCCTACTGTGGCATGTGCCATCCATCGCCAGGGTCCCAGAGTGCAACTGCCCTCATCTACTCTGGAAGCAAAAGCTGGCAGGGTCCCGATTTCACCCGGGTGACCAAGCAGATGGGTGTCTGCATGGTGTTATGACAATGCTGCATGAGCAGGAGTGTGAAAACAAGGAAGGCTTAGTATCAATTGAAGGAGATGAGTATAGCCATGGAATGGAGAAAATTCCTGTTTAAATGGCTGAAAACACAAAGTAAACAAAGTAAATATCCTACACAAAAAAATGCACGAGTTTGTTAGTAACAAATCATTCTGACATTATTCTGACATGGTGTAATCCCATTACTGACATAATGCAATCTGTATAATAGACATAGATTAGTGCTTATATTATATAGCTGTTCGTATAATATGATATGCAGACAATGTATGCAGGTCTTAACCCCTTGCCCTCATGTGTAGCCTGGCTGTCAATCATATTTCAGACAAAAATGAAGTTTGCCTGTGGGTTATGCTATGGGTAACCCTTTTACATTAAAGTACTGTATGATACAGATACCAGCAAAGACACAGCAATGGTAGTCAGTTGGTTCTTGAAGGGACCACTCTAGTGAGAAGTTGTACATACAGTATATAGTATAGTATGTGTTGATTTGTCTGTGATCAACTGTAAGTTGTATCAAATCAGCAGAATAATTGAGATACCTAGTAACTGTACCTCTAGGAACACACTGAATATTATCTCAATAATTAATAATTATTAATAATTATATACTTATATACTTATATACTGTATATATATTATATATGTAATTATATAATAATAATTAGAATTTCTATTAATTCATTCTTCTTTAAAAAAAAAAAAAAAAAAAAAAAAAGCTTCCTTTAATATAATGAGATTACTTTACCCTTCTTCTCTACACACACAGTACTATGCAAAAGTTTTAGGCACACTATTTTTTTTTTTAGTACAAACTTTGTTATAGATTTTTTATTTTATGACTTATCGAGTCAGTACAAAAACATTTTAGATTCCCAAACATTAGTTTTCTAGCACAAAATTAAATGTTACAGAAAAATGTTTGTACGTCATTAAAGAAAGCAGCATATTACGTAAGAGACACTTTTCAGACAAAAAAACACAATGAAGGCTGCTGGGTTTTGCTGCAAAATTTAAGAAGCCAGTGCGAAAGTCAAAGTCTCCAGAAGAACTGTGTCTGGTTCTGCAAGATGCTCAATAAAACTTACCAGCTCATTTCCTTATAAAACTGCACACATTGTACCGGAGACTACTATTTTTATTTTTATTTTTATTTTTTTGTCACACCAAATATTGACGGTATTTTTTTTTTTAAACATAGAAACATTTAATTTCATTGTTTTGAAGGTATCTTTGCTCTACAGCATTTCTTTGCATGTGCCTAAAACTTTTGCACAGTACTGTATGTTATACTGATATACAAACAAATTCTGATTACCTTTTTCCCCTTCAGTAGGCTATGTTTCATCAGTTAGGTGGTTAAAAATTACTTAAATTTTGTGTCAAGGGAATTGCAATCCTTTCCATGTCTACCATATGGAACCTGTGCATGCAGCAACATCAGGCATCAATGCAAATCTGCTTTAGCATGCTAATATTCCTCTGTGGTACTTAAGCTGGTAAACAGCCTTTAGGAATTTTGATTGAAAGGTTATACTCAAAATTATTAAAAGAAATAAAAACTGTGGTTCTGTACACTTTTTCAAGCTACTAGTCCTCTGCTGCTCAGTCCTATTAGTGGAAAGTGTGTGTGTGTGTGTGTGTGTGTGTGTGTGTGTGTGTGTGTGTGTGTGTGTGTGTGTGTGTGTGTGTGTGTGTGTGTGTGTGTGTGTGTGCGCGTGTGTAAAGGGCTGAACTCTGTCCGCTGGGATGCTTGTCTCTGTTGAGGTCTGTCAGGGAACCAGCTACTTGGATGTGTCATGATTGCTCTAATTACTGAGAGCCAGTGAAAGCTTTGACAAGGACGATCACAATGTGCACGCACACACACACACACACACCCACACACACACACACACACACACACACACACACACACACACACACACACACACACACACACGCACACACACACAAACACACAATCCTTTACACTATTGTGCATCCCTGCCATTTCTAACCCATAACCAAAAATGCATAGAACAACAAAGATAGCATTTTTCAGTAAACACAAAATTATTCAAAACAAGAAAAAAAAAAAACAGATGTAAGCCCAGACTCAACCACAAAGCACAACATGTGTTTTATTTTCTGTTACAAAGTCTTAATTCATAAATTCTTTAACGCCAGATTCATCCTAGCTTCTTCCAGATGTAGTTTCTGAGCCAGTTAGCAGAAAATA
This sequence comes from Cranoglanis bouderius, assembly GCA_023630585.1. NCBI lineage: Eukaryota > Metazoa > Chordata > Actinopteri > Siluriformes > Cranoglanididae > Cranoglanis > Cranoglanis bouderius. Next base: position 16,491,040 of record CM042535.1, on the reverse strand, counting down.
TTGGAACACAAGCAGCAGCCAAAGAGCAACTAAGCGCACAAGACGCACCCTTAACCCTGTTAGCACAACACAGAGGGGACTCTTAACTCTGTGTGTACCACCACTGAACTGTTAATAATCTCATTACACGCCACTTAAAGAGATCACAATGAGCCAGTTACTGTTAACATCTCATACCTTACCAATGGGACTCAGAACGGTGGGCTATGCCTCTCCATATGTTAGAAAGATTAAAAGGAGTGAGAAAAAAAAATGGAGGTGTGAAAAGAAATGGCCAGTGTTAAATGGAATGAGAAGTGACAGTTTACATCTCCGCCTACAATTAACACATTCATGTTTTATTTTTTGACTCTTTAGCACTAAATCGACCCCCACCCCCCCTCCCTCATGCTCTCCCTCTCTCTCCTTCTCTGGCTGTGATAATGCATGTTGTCAGCTTTGTTTAGCAGGCCAGATCTGGGCGAGCGGTGGGCTGGTGCAGGCATTTGACAGATTGAAGGTTCAGCGATAGGGCTATCATGACAGATGGAAGCTGGCATCAATGTTCTGAGAGCGCCAATCACAGGGGACCTGCCCCCCTCATTCGTCAGGCCGCTTTTTTGAACCCCCCCCCCCCACATACACCCCCAAACACACTTATGACGGGAGGACGAGCGGGTGGGGAGTGTGTAGTGTGTGCGTGTGTGTGTGTGTGTGTGTGTGTGTGTGTGTGTGTGTGTGTGTGTGTGTGTGTGTGTGTGTGTAACTGAAAGATGGCATTGTTAAACAGTGCATCTGTGAGACTGACTCTCTTTTGATGGAGGCATAAGGCAGAAGGAGGGGGAAGGGGAGAATGAAGGGAGGAGGGAGAGAGAGAAAGAGAGAGAGAGAGAGAGAGAGAGAGAGAGAGAGAGAGAGAGGGGGAAAGGGCCCAAAGCACAGGCCGGTCACTGGTGCAACGCCAATCTCTGAAATGATAGCAGCCCTACTCCCGGGAATAACCACAAAACTTTCAAACATCCTGAGCAGAGGGAAGACCCCGAGGGAAGAAGAAGAGAGATGATAGACAGATATTTCCCCTCCCCTTTCAAGTATACCAGTGATTTTTCATTAACACTATATTAATTGTCAGCCCCTGAGCACTTCCGTACTTCACAGTCCTTTACAACCGGCCAGTAATTGGGATAACATTCCGGTTTAACATCAAATATAGTTTTGTATAGTTCTTTAAAGAGCTGGGTCTCAGTGATAAAGCAACGTTAGCATATAACTGAATCCTACTCTGACCTACTTAATGGTTGCTATTATGGGCTAAAATCAATTACAAAAGAAACACGAATGGGGCTTCAAACCCTCCTTAAAACATTCTAAAGTGTGATGAGTTTTAATGAGACAAAGCAGAGTGAAAGCTTGTTAGTGGTGCTCTGCTATAATTACTTTGACTAATATAGATTATGTCTATATGCAGAATTGTTCTAACGCACGAACACTCCACCCGGACCTGTTCAGTAGGGAGATACATTAAGAAAGCTCAGCTGAGGCTTCTAGCACAGATGCTAATGATGGCTATGATAACAGTGCAAACATTTCACTCAGCACACGCATCCGATTTGCAAGTAGAAACTGATTTTAATGGCGTAAATCTTGTTCTGGGTAATTAAGTAATGAACTACAGTGTATACACATGAAGGGAATGGTTATTTACGTACAAATGTAAGGTCCTCTATTTAATGAACTTGACACGTTTACACACTTATTTATCAAATCACACTCATTTGCTACAATTCAGCAGACAAATACGCTGAGACTTGTATACAAGGATAAAAACGCTCATGAAACACATTCAATATCCCTGTCTCTAGTCTCTTCAGCTTTCAGGTACACACAGGCAACTTTCTGACATTGTTGATGTGTTGATGTATGTATAAGTTGTTTTCTCCTTAAAAGTGGGACCTCATTGTTTGTGTGTATGCTTAGAAGAACACATTGTGGATGCAGGGTTGTAGTGTTGGGGCCTCAGGGTGTCCTGTCTCAGGCATGGCTAGTTATCAGAGGCCCAACCGACTACCCAGAGGACATCACGCACACGCACACCCATATACACACACGCTCATGGCCGAGACCTTGACAGCACCGATGTGCTGACACACGCCATCTTCAGGA